>JACEEZ010011772.1:0-23589 GCA_016584305.1 Chionoecetes opilio
GGGCCCCCAGTTCAAAGGGGGGAAAAACCCCCCCCCCCCCCAAAGTTTTTCCCCCCCCAATAAAGTCCTAGCCCTACCAACCCCCCCGTACCTTTTTCCCATACGGGGCCCCCGGGCCCCAAAAACCCCCACCCGGTAAAAAATTTTGAGTAAAATTTTCCCTTTGCGCGCTAAACAAAAAAATTCTTTCATGAATAAATCCCCCCCCCGCAGTGTTTTTGGGGAACCTTTTTCCCCGCAATGCCCCCCCCATAGGGTAAGGCCAAAAACTAAGTCACTCTCAACTCCAACTCCCTTCCCAAAACCGGCCCGTCGGCCTGTAGAGTTTTTTTCCCGTGACCAATACCCGGATGGCCCCTGGGTGAGGCAGCGGAGAAAGCTGGATTTTTTTTCCATTCTCGTCTTTTTTTTATTCCGACGTTGGAAACCCGTCCGGTTTGATGGGGCGTGTTTATAGTGAGAGTTTGTTACCTGCCCCCACCAATTTTGGGCCCCCCTGGCCGGGGCGGGGGCAAAAAATCCAAAGATGCCCCCTAGTCCCCCTTTCTACCCACCCCCACTTTTTCCCCTTTTCCCATACGGGCCCCCCGGGGCCCCCGAACCACCCGGTACAAGTTTTTTGGGAGGATTTTTCCTTTTTGCCCGCTAAAAAAAAAAAATTCTTTCATAAATATCCTCCCGCAGGTTTTTTGACCTTGTCCCCCGCAATGCCCTTCATAGGGAGCCCCAAAACTAAAGTTCCCACTCCCCACTAAAACTCCCTCCCCGGCCCAAGCCCGGTCCAGCACTCTTGAGGGTTTGGTTTTTCCTTTAACAAAAAAAAAGCGGAGGGGCCCCTGTGTAAAAGCCAGCGGAAAAAGCCCTGGAATTTTTCCATTCTCGCCATTTTTTTCCCCCGACGTTGAAAAGCCTTCCCGGCCTCGCCGGGGGGAAAAGGGCCCCGGAAAGCAAATGAATGTTGCATTAGGTAAATTTCCCCCCATTTTAAAAGGGTTCCACCAAGGAGAGGCCCCCTTTCGCTTTTTTCTCCCCCTCCGCCCCCGCACCTCCGGGGGTTTCCCCACTTTTTATACGGGCCCAAAGAAACCCCCCCAAAGGGAAAGTAGACCGGTCCCCCCCCTGTTGGGGGATAAAGCCGGGGGGCCCGGGTGTTTTTTTAAAGTTTGTTGTACCTGCCCTGCCACAGTTTCGTCCGGGCCCCCGGGCGGGGCCAAGAATCACAAAAATTGCCTAAGCCCCCCCTTATCTTTCAAACCCACCACTCCCTTTTCCATAACTTGCCCCGGGCCAGGAAAAAACCCCCCGGTACATTTTTTGGAGTTTTAAGTGGGAGTTTTTTTTTCTTGCCGCTAAACAAAAAATTCCCCTTTTCATGAAACCCTCCGCCCATTTTTCTTGACCCTGTCCCCATTTTCTGCCTTCCCCCCTTTCAAATGCCTCCAAGGGGATTTTTCCGACCTCCAATGTTCCGTGACCAACCCCAGCACCCTTGGTTAGGAAGAATCCTAGCCGAGTTTCACTATCTTGGCTCCGGGGGGACAAAAACAACAGTTTTTCCTGGGCCGGGGCGGGCCCCAGAACAAGAATGCCTAGTCTTTACCTTACCACTCCCACGTCCCCCTTCCATACTTGCCCCGGGCCCCAGACCCCCAACCCGGTTTCAAGTTTGGAGTTTGTAGTTGGAGTTTTTCCTTTTGCCGCTAAACAACAACAATTTCTCTTTTCA
Organism: Chionoecetes opilio; assembly: GCA_016584305.1. Classification (NCBI taxonomy): domain Eukaryota; kingdom Metazoa; phylum Arthropoda; class Malacostraca; order Decapoda; family Majidae; genus Chionoecetes; species Chionoecetes opilio. Next base: position 1,727 of record JACEEZ010011772.1, read on the forward strand.
TGACCTCCCCCGCAAGGTTTTTCCTTGACCCCTGTCCCCCCCGCATCTTGCCCCCTTTCTCCCCTTTTTTAAGAAACCTTTGGCAAGGAGGAATTTCGGCCATCGGGGTAGCGTGAACGAAAACCCCAACAGCAGCCCCTTTTTAGGAAGAAGTCATAGCGAGTTTACCTTATCTGCCCGCCCAAAAGTTTTCGTCTGGGCCGGGGCGGGCAGAATCAAAAATGGGCCTAGTCTTATCTTTTAACCAACTCCGTCCCCCCCTTCCCATACTTGCCCGGGGGCCCCCGACCACCCCACAAGGGTTTTTGGGAGTAGTTTTCCTTTGCCGCTAAACAAAAAATTTTTCCAAAGATCCCCCCGCCAAAGGTTCTTGAACCTGTTCCCCCCCCGCATCTGCCCTTTCTCCCCCTTCCAAGACTTTGCAAAAGGGGGAATTTTCGCCCATCCGGGGTAGCGTTTGGAAACGAAAACCCCAGCACCCCCCTTTTTTAGGAAAGAAAGTCCATAGCGGGGTATTACCTGGATCTGGCCCGCCAAACCAGTTTTTTTTCGTCCCCCCCCCCACCCCCCCTTTTTTCCCCTTTCCCCCCCCCACCCCCGAAAAAAATTTTTTTTTGGGGGGCCCCCCCGGCAAAAAAAAAAAATTTTTTCTGGCCCCTTTCCCCATTTTTTCCCTTTTCCTTTTTCCCCCCCTTTTCCCCCCCCCCCCCCCCCCCCCCCAAAGACCTGCAAGGAGGATTTCGACATCGGGTAGCCGTGGGTGAACCGGAAACCCACCCGGGCAGCCCCTTTGTTAGGAAAGGAAGTCATAAGCGGGGAGGTTATAACCTTATCTGCCCGGCAAAAAAAACACAGTTTCGTATGGGCCGGGGGCGGGCAGAAAAATCCCCAAAAAGATGCCCTACAGTTTCTTTATTCCCTTTTACCACTCCACGTCTTTTCCATTTTTACTTTGGGCCCGGGCCAGACCCACCACCCGGTACCAAGTTTGAGTTTTTTTTTAAGGTTGGAGGTTTTCTTTGGGCCGCTTAAAACAACAAAATTCTTTCCATTGGGGACCCTCCCCGCAGGGTTGTTCTTGGACCTGGGTTTTTTCGGGCCATTTCTGCCTTCTTCCCCTTCAAGAACCTGCAAGGGAGGATTTTTCGGGACATTCGGGTAAGGCGTGACCTAGCGGGAAACCCACCCCAGGCAGGGCCTTTGTTAGGGAAGAAAAGTTCATAGCCGAGTTAACCTATTCTTTGCGCCCCAAAACAGTTCCGTCTGGCCCGGGGGGCGGGGCAAGAAAATTCCAAGATGCCTTTTAAGGGTCCTTATCTTTTTACCCACTCCCCACGTCTTCTCCATTACCTTGCCCGGGCCCAGTGGGACCCCAACCGGTTACAAAAGGTTTGAGTTTTAGTTTGGGAGTTTCTTTGCCGCTAAAACAAACAAACAAAATTCTTTTCTGGACCATCCCGCAGGTGTCTTTTTGGGGACCTGTTCGGCATTTTTTCTTGCCTTTCTCCCCTTCTTTCCAAAGGTGTGACCTTGGCCAAGGAGGATTTTTTCGCCAAATCGGGTTAGGCGTGTACGGAAAAAAAAAACCAACCCAGCAGGCCGTGGTTAGGAAGGAAGGTCATAAAGGCGGAGGTTTTTTACCCTTTATTCTGCCGGCAAAAAACAGGTTCGTCAGAGTCTGGCCCCGGGCCCCGGGGCAGGAATCCAGGGGGGATGCCTTAGGTTCTTATGTCTTAACCCCCAACTTCCACGTCCCTTTACACCATTACTTGCCCCGGTGCCAGGGGGGGGGGGGACCACCCCCGGGTTTTACCAAAGTTTTTGAGTTGAGTTTTCTTTGCCCCGCTTAAACAAAAAACAAATTCTTTTCAATGATTCCTCCCGCCAGGGTTCTTGAACCTGTTCCGGCATTTTCCTTTTGGGCCCTTCTTCCCCCTTTCCCAAGATTTGCAGGGGATTTCGGCCATTCGGGTTGTCTCTTTAAGCGTGGACGGAAAAAAAAAACCAACCAGCCACAGCCTTTGTTTTAGGAAGGAAGTCATAGCGAGTTACCTTATCTGCCGCAAACCAGGTTCGGGTCTGGGCCGGGGGCGGGGGCAGAATTCAAGAAAGATTGCCTTTAGTCTTATCTACCCACTCCACGTTTCCGTTCCATTTTTTAACTTGTCCCGGGGGCCCAGTGGGGGACCACCCCAAAGTTTTGAGTTAGAAGTTTCTTTGTCCCGCCTAAAAACAAACACAAAACACAAATCTTTCATGATTTTTCCTTCCAGGCAGGTTCTTGGACCCTTGTCGCATCTCTTTTTTTGGGGGTTCCCTTCCCAAGGGGGACTTCCTCTCTTTTGGGGGGGGTGGACTGTTGCAAAAGGGGAGGGAATTTTTCCGCCATTCGGGGTAAAGCGTGGACGAAAACCTCCCCAGGGATGGTTTTAGGGAAGGAAGAGGAAAGTCCTTAAAAAAAAAAGCGGATCGCAGTTGAGGGATGCTTGCTCACTTTGCCGGGGCCCACAAAAACCCAACCCTGGACCGGTTTTTTTTTTTACGTAAGGGGTTCGTTTCTGCGGGAAACGTAGTCGGTACGGGGCCACATCAAGGCATCTGGTGTGTTCTCTACTAGGGGAGGGAGGGGTAGAGGGTTCTGAGCCTGTTGTGGTCGAGGGGGGAACAACCTCCGCCGAGGAGTTTCCCTCTGGGCAAACGGGGGGGGGGTTCATAGGTTCTAGCGGGCCCAGCCCGCGAACGGGGGGCGAGGAAAACAAAAAAATCGTCTTCCCCCCCCCCCCCCCCCCTGAAAAAAAAGTCAAAATGGATTGGAACCATTCCCCGATTTTTTGGCAACGGCCCCCTCGTTAACCGGGCGGTTTTAATTCATCAACTTCTTCCGGGCCGGGGGGGGGGATTCTTGGCCTTTTAGGAGGCACTTTCAGGGCATTAATTCCCAACGGGGGACGTAGCCTTCGCTCCACTGGGGGGGCCGCGATCGCCCCAAGGAAAGCGGGAAAACCATATTGTTCCGGACCTGTCCGGTGCCTCTCGTACTGAAAAAAAACCCAAGGGAAAAACTTTTGCCGTGGGGGGGGAGTTATTTTGGGGGGGGGGGTGGGAAATGATATGCAATCAGTAGGGGTTAAAACAACTAACCCCTGGTCTCGGCGGGGGACGGTTTCTTCTTAAACCCAAGCCCTCCCCACGTGTTTCCCTGGTGGTGGGGTGAAAAAACAATTCCAAACCCGCTTGGGGTGGGAAATTTCTGCTTTTCCCCACCAATGATAGGAAAGGAGGGGGGGCCGGAACATTCGAAAAGGATCAAAACAAAAGTCGGGACGGGGTCGCCTATTGAAAAAAAAAAAACCGCTTGGGCCCCGCCCCACCAAGTCGGCCAAGGTTATTTCCCTTTGTGGTAACTTTTTTTCTGACCCAACCTTCTTTGAATTAAAAACCTTTCATTAAAAAAGGTTCAAAAAAGGATCGATTTTAGGGCCCTGCTTTCCCGCCAGTTTTTTTCCCGTATTTCGTACTGGGGGGAAAAAAAAATTTCAGGGGGGGATCAAAGCCCCCCCCCTACGGCATTTGCCCCCTTTTTTTTTGCCTCCTTAACGGGCGGAGGTTTCTGGTTCCAAAGCTATGGAAAGCTGGTCCTTAGGGGACACACCTTTGGTTATCGTTTGACAGGATTGTACCGCCCCAGGTGGTCCAAAAAACTCCCCACCTGATAATTGGTCTCGGAAGCGGAATGTCCCCCCCCCCCCCCCGCGGGGGCCGGGCCGCACGAAAAAAAAACACACCCGGCCCGGGTCAAGGGGGGGGGGGGCTACAAAAAACGCGGGGGGGCCGAAAAAAAAAACCCCCCCCACACCCCAGCGCCCCCCCCCCTTCCCTTCCCCGCCCCCGCATTTAGTGGGGCTAGAAACAGGAGACCCCTCAAAATTTCCCACCCCGTGGGGGAAGGCTTCGATTTCCGTTCTCACCGAAGTGTAAGGTAAAAGAAAACCGAATCAGGAGTAGTGGGTTATTTTCATTGGTTCGGCCCACGCACCGTGGCCACAAATATTTTGGGGGGGGGACCCGTGATTGTACAGGGGGGGACCTCCCCCCCACTTATGCTTTTTTTACACCTCTGGATGGTCTCTCTACAAAAAAATTTCCAAGGACTAGGGAGTTCAAAGCTTCAAACCAGGGGGGGGTCTTCTTTTCCCCGCTGATTAAACAAACAAACAAACTTCACGCCGTTCCCCCTGGGGGGGGGACTGTGGGTTCGCTAGGGGGATAGTAGATTAGGGGGGTACAGTAGGGGAATGCTTCGTTAATCCATTCATTGACGGGCGTTTTCCACTAATTTAGATTTTGGGGGGGACGAGGGATTTGTGGGCTACCTTAAGAGGAGGGTCATAGGTTACTCCCGCCGTTGTTTTAAACCCGCCCCCCGCTTGGTTTGAATCTCTTCACTTTGGACAATCCAGAAGGCACTGGGCAGGAAAATTTCAACATTGGGCGTCAAACCATCTATCTTCTTTTGACCATTCCCCGTCAATGCTTTTGTTTTTAATAGGAACCAGGTCGGGATTCCCCCCTGGTTCCGTGCCCAGTTCTGAGGGGGATTCCGCGTGGGGGCCCGCCAGGGGGCCTGAAAGGTGGGGTTTGGAGCGGAAGGGGGGGGGGGGACGGGACTGAGCTGTGCATATTAAACCAACAAAAAAAAACCGGCCGCCAATAACGGACCCCCCCCCACCCCCCGGGGGCACGGGTAGAGAGGAAGGCCGGAAAGGGGCCCCCCACCGCCGCCCCCCCCACCCGGCAGCCTAAGGCGCGTTCCAAACGGAAGGGCGGGGAGGGGTGGGGGGGGGGGGAACAACGCCGGTCCGAGCTTATCTGGGCAAGAAGTGGCGACCGAGGGGGGGGGTGGGGGCCTAAAAAACCCCCGCCCACCACCCCACCGATTTACCCCGGGTGAACTCCCGGGGACAAACATCGGGCCGTTTTTTGAACCACAACAACCGTTCGTTGATTAAACCCACTCTCACGACCAAAAGGGGGGGCCGCTGCGTGAGGGTCAACCTTGCGTGGATGGGATCCACCAAACAAAAAACCCGGCCGCCCGTAAACCCCCCTCGGCCACCGGCCGGCTTTTCACAAGCGTGGCGGTGGGCCCCGGAGGGGAGGGGGGGGGTGGTACCGGGGGGTAGGCTTCGGCTCGGGGGGCCCAATTGGCACGGTGCTTTTGAGGGGGCCCCTAAAAAAAACCGTCATTGCCCGCGCTCGCCAGGGGCCCCCCTCAGAAAGGCCTTTTGGCAAAACCCCGAATCCCAAAACCTTTTGAGGCTCCACACCGGCCGCCCACCGACGGGCTCCAACCAGGAAAAAAAGGGGGGGGTTTACGGGCCGCGGGGCCGCAGTTGGGAATGAGACCAAACCGCCACCGGGGTAAGGGAGGAAAAAAGTGTTCACCCAGTAAGGGGGGGCGGGGGACCAACCAAAAACAAGGTTAACCAAAGGAGGGCCGTTGGAAGGGTAGGGGGGGGGAGGGGACGGGGGCGTGACCCAACGGTTTCACGGCGGCGGCCCTCACCCAACTTGTCCTCTGAAGCCCAAAGGGGTCCAGGCCGCCCGTACAAAACCCAGGGGGGGCCCGCTCCTTCCCCCGGGGCCCCCACCCAGCCCCGACTGGGGGCCCGATTCCGTTCAGAGGGGTGCCAATCCTTATCCCGAAGTTTTTTACGGGATCTAAAATTTGCCGGGGGACTTTTCCCTTTTACCCCCTTACCATTTAAGGTCTATTCGGACCCAGAGGGGGCTTCTTACAACCTTGGGAAAGGACCGGCCTGCGGGGATTATTGGGTGACCCGGGCACAAGGGCCCGAAAACAAAACTGGGGGGTGCGGGGGCATCGCGGGAGGGCCCGCGTGCCGTTGCGTGCAACCGGCGCCGGGGGGAACACACCGCCCGAAGGGCACGCCCTCACCCAGCCCAAAGGGCAGGGGGGGGGACGGCAGCAGCAGGGGGGACCCCCACCCCCGCTTGTTACCCCATGGGCCAGTTACCTGCCTTTCGCCATGTTTTCCACCGGAGGGAACCGGGGGGCCAGTGGGTTTTGTTAACCCGGCGGGGACGGGGTCCGCAAGAAACCGGCGGGCGCTTCACGGGCCAGGGGGGACCGTGTTAACCCAAACACCCCTTTTCCCGCTCTGGCGGAGGGTGGGCTTTTCTAGGGGGGGTCCCACGGGGCCCGCCTTAAAAAAACAGAAAAAGGGAAAACTTCTTCCCCCGGAACAACCGCGATGGGGGGGGACGTCGAAGTTGGTTTCCCGGTTTAAACCCGGGTTCCCTGCCAACCCAAGGTGGGCCAGTTCCGTAAAACCGGGAAACCCATGGCCCCCCGGTGTTTGGGGCATCCCAGGGCCTGGGTTACGGAATAAAGTTTTTTACCGTTATTTCCCTTTTCGCCAACTAAAATTTTCCCAATCCCCAGCAAAAAACTTTGGAAAAAATCTCAGGTTCAAGATGGGGTTGGGTTGGGGTGGTGTGGTTGGTATGGGGGCATGGGTTATATTTCAGGAGTTACGGATTAGTATAAAAACTAACAAAACCCCCCTCCCGTCCCAAAAAACCACCCACACCACCCACCCCCCCCCACGGCAACCAAACCAAAAACCTTAAACCAACTCGGTTGGGGGGTGGGCGTTGCCCTCTAGGCCCGTGGGGATTAAGGGCCTTTTTAGCGTGGGTTGGAGCTCGAACTTAAACCCACATGGTCCAAACTTTGATGTTTTCCCACATGGGGGAAAAAAACCCTTCCTCCACATTTCTCCGGCCTTCACAAAAGGTGAAGTCTCTCTCGGGGTGGACCTATTTGCTTGACCTAAAACCAACCCAAGGGAATCTTGCCCCCAGGGGGCGGGGGCTCCAGGGGGGGACACCGGCTTTTCACGGGGCCGGGAATCCCTTCCAAAGCGGCTTTCAACCCTGCGGGGAACCCCTCCTAACTCCGGCCGGGGGCCTTTGGAGGGGGGACCATTGGGGCTTTCCCCCGCTTAAGAGGGGGGAAACAACTTTTGGGCCCCTTTTAGTTACACCCCCAACCGGGCGGTCGAGTATTCGGGGAGGGGAAAGCTTGAGGGGGGCGCCCATACCATTTTTAAAGGGCGAGGTTTTGCTTCGGGCCAGGTGGGGAAGTTGGTTTTACCACAACTTCCTTAGCGGGAATTTCCCAAACTTCCAATGGGGCCACCACCCCGTCCCTTGGTGTTTCTATAGCAAACCAAAAAACGCCTTTTTCGATGGGGTCTAGGATTTGAGGCTTCGGTTTTAGGCCCCTTAACTTCGGTGGACGGTTTGGTTCCATTTTCCCACAGGCCAGTTTCTTTGCTTACCAAAAAAATTGGGTTCCCACTTAGATTACTCGGGGTGATTAAATCGGCCGGGGGAAAGCTTCCCCCCAAGCATTTCAAAGACAAAGCTTGTTCGGTGCAATTCTCACCCATTTAAAGGTTGTGAGAATAGGTTTGAGGGGGGGGGAGACGTTTTTCCGTCCCAAGGACCTTCTTTAAACAATTTTCATTCGCTTCTTTTAACCGGTATTGGGAAAACAAACTCCTTCCATTTCCGCGAGTAACACAAAAGCCTTATTCCTTGAGGGAAAAAAACTTTTTCGGAGGGGGAACCCAAGGTGTACTTAAGGGGATGGTTTTCGGATTAGGTCTTTTTTCGGCCCCCTATTTACCCAGTCTTATGAACAATCCGATTTGCCACGTTCCAGAATTGCTACGGGGGGGACCTTCCACCCCAAGGAGTTTCCCTCTGGCCTTCATTTCCTGGGGCAGGGGGCATAGTTTTCCACCAATTTCTTTTGGGGTTTCCCAAACCATGTTTATCTGCTCATCGGTACTTTTTGCTGGGACAGCACCGCAAACGCTAGGGCCACTCCGGGATCCCCAGGGAGCAGGAAAATGGACAGGGGCCACGGGACCCGCAGCCGGGACGAAACCCGGGGCAGAAAGCCCTGAAGCGAAGCCCCCAACCCCAAAAGCCCGCCCAGGGGTGGAACGCCCCCACCCGCCCACCCAACCGTGAGAGCCTCAAAGCCAAAAAAGGCCCAGTTTGAGGGGTCAAACAAAACACAGATTTTCGGCACGCGCAAACAGCGGGGTTCCACAATGGGGGGCAAAAAGGTTCCCCGTGGGGGCCGCGCCCCCCTTTGCCGGTAACAGGGGCGGGGGGAAACTTTCCCCGTACAAAGAGGGAAGTCCGGGGGGGGGGGAAGGGGGACCGGTCGATAGAAGCCGCGGCCCCGGGCCGGGTACTCCACGAAGGGGCCAAGAGATGGGGGGACGGGGGGGGGGAAAAAGGGAAACATTCACCCCGGGCCTAGCATTTTATTCCCCTTTAGGGGGGGCCCCCGGCCCTTTTTGGGTATGGGATAAAACCACCCAAGCAGGCACTTTCCCAAAAAAAAAAACAGGTTTCAAGGGGATCGGCCCCGGAGGCGCCCAGGCCCTGTGGAGGTCCCCCAACAAGGGGGACCTCCCGGGGGACGCCCCACCCCTCCCTTTCACTTTTCATTACCGCCCTTTGGGGTTTTAGTTGCGGGGCCCAATGACTCCGGCACCAACCATTGTTAAAGGGACATGCCTTGGTCCGTGTTTTTTTTCAAAGGGGGACGGGGGGTTTTTTCGGGTGGGGTTTCCCCAAACCGACCTTTTTGTTGCAACGCCGGCGAGAGGGGGAACAAAAGCCCCTTCTGCTACCACTAACCGGGTCAGCAGGGGGCAAGGTCCAGGTGGGGGGAACCACCGTGGAAGGGTTTTTCCCCCCTTCGCCGGGGGACGGCCGAAAAAACAAAAAACGCCCCCACGACGTCGGGGTTTACACCCAGTCCAAACCCGGGCCTTTTAGGGGGGGGGGGGACGGGGGGTCCCCAGCAAACGGGGGCCGCGGCGGGGTAACCGGACAATTCCACGAGGGGGGGGAAAATTAACGCCCCCGGGCCGGGGGGGACGTGATTGCTTGGAGTTGGCGGGCCCCCACGCCCCCAAGAGTTCCTGGGGGGTTTAGCCAATTAAAGTGGCGAATTCCCCAAAACACCTTCCAAGCCCCCAGCTTTTTGGGCCGGACGGGAGCTGGGGAATTTCCCCCCCGGTTCGACCTTCGGGAGGGTTCCCAACCCGTTTGGCCTCTTAACCGGTTTTTTTCAACGTTAAATCTTGGGAACTCTCTCTTCCCAAAGTTTCTTTTCAACCTTCCCTCCCACCGGTTACTGGTTTTCGCTATCGGGGTTCTCGTGGGGTGTTTCATATTTAGGTGCATTAGGGATGGGAGGTTTTTACCCACCTGCCTTAGGGGCCTGGCATTTTTCCAAGCACAAAAACCCGGGGACTCTTACGGAGGGAGGCCCTTTCGGGAAACAAAAAATTTCTTCTCGGTGGTTTGTAACACCCTTCCCTCGGGGCGGGCCCGGGCCGCCCACAACGGGGGCCTGTCCACCCTCCCATGGTGAGGTGGGGCCGGCTTTTCAAGGGCATAAAACTTAGGCGGTGAGAGTGGGGGGGTGGGGGGGGCCCCCCCCCCCCCCGGGGGGCCCCCCCCCGCCCCCAAAAGCCCCCCAACCCCCCCCCAAAAAGGGGGGCCCCCCCCCCAGCAAAGGGGGCCGCCCGGGGGCCCCCCGGGGGGGGGAAAAACCCCCCCCCCCCGGGGGGGTTGGGGGCCCCCCCCCCCTTTTTTGGGGGGCCTTTTTTGCGCCCCAAAACCCCCCCCCCTTTTTTTCCGAATTTGGGGAAAAACCCCCCCCGGGTTTTTTGGGGGCCCAAAAAGGGGGCCCCCCCGGGTTTTTTCCCCCCGGGGTTTTTTTTTTTTTCCCCCCCCCCCCGGGCCTTTTTTAAAGGGGTTTTTTTTTTTTTAAATTTTTAAATATTTTTCCCCCCCTTTTTTTTCCCTTTTTAAACCCCCCCCCAAACCCTTTTGGGGGGTTTTTTTTTTCCCCCTTTTTTTTTCCCCCCCAAAGCCCCCCCACCCCAGGGGAGGGGGCCCCCCTTTTTTCCAAAACTTCGGGGGTTTTGGGGGGGGCCCCCCCTGGGGGCCCCCACCCCCCAAAAAAACCCCCCCCCCCCTTTTTGGGGGAAAAAAAAAAAAGGGGGGGGGCCCCCGTTTTTCCCCACCCTTTAAAAAAAAAAAGGGGGCCCCCCCCCCGGGAAAACCCCCCTTTTTTTCCCCCCCCCGGGGGGGCCCCCCCCGGGGGGTTTTTTTTTTTTTTTTTTGGGGGGGTTTTTTTTTTTAAAATTTTTTTTTTTTTTTCCCTTTTTCCCCCCTTCGCTTTTTAAAAACCCCCCTTTTTTTTTTTCCCTTTTTTTTCCCTTTTTCCCGGGGCCCCCTTTTTTTTTTTGGGGGAAAAAAAAACCCCCCAAAGGGAACCCGGGGGGGGAGGGGGGGCCCCCCCCAAAGGGGTTTTTTTTTGGGGGGTTGGGGGGGGGCCCCCCCTTTTTCCCCCCCCCCCCCCCCCCCCCCTTTTTCCCCTTTTTTTTTTTTTAAAAAATTTTTTGGGGGGGGAAAATTTTTTTCCCCCGGGGGGCCCCAAACCCCCCCGGGGGGGCCCCCCGACCCTAAAAAAACCCCCCCCGGGCCCCCGGCAGCTTTGGGCGGGGCCCGGTGAGCTTTTTTTCCCCCGTTTTTAGTTTTTTCCTCCAGGCCCCCCCTTTTTTCTGGGGGAAAACCCCAGGTTTTTTTTCTTTTTCCTCCCGCTTTTTTTAAATCTATTGCCCTTTTTTTAAATTGGCGGTTTTTACCTCTCCCTAACCACGAGGTTCCGGACAATGGGGTTGGACAAATTTCCCCCCACTCAAATCAAGTCCCAAAAACCTGGATGGACTATCCTGCCCGTTTTTTTCCCCCCCTGGGAAACGGTCTCCCCCCCTCTTTTTTCTTTTTTTTCACAACCCTTAAATTCAGCAAAAAGTGGGAATAATAATTTACTCCCTGGGGGCCCAAGCTTCGCCCCTGGGGAATTCCCCAAGCAGATCCGGGGTTAAAAAAAACGGCGCCCGCCCCCCGGTCCCGTCGGGAACGAAGGCCCTGCTTGGGCAAAAGGGTTGGAACCCAAGGGGCAAAGCAAAAAAGGCAGGTATGTATGGAAAGGCCCCCCTGACAAAAAACAAACCCATAAACCGCCGTAGAACGGGCGGCAAAAGGTTCCCCGGTTGCCCTTGATTTACGTTATTCCCGGGCTGGGAAAATCAGTGGTTCCCCCCATCCCCCCGAAACCCCCCCGAAACCCCCCTTTTTAAGCCGCGAAACTCCCGAAAAAACAAAACTAAGGGCCAAAACAAACCCTTCGTCCGTTTTTTTAAACCAAGCCAGTTAAAGCCGACGCCCCCCCCCAAGGCCGGTAAAGTCCCCCCACCAAAGACAAAACCCCACCAACCCATTGGGTGGGGTGGGACCAATTGCCCGATTTTAAATGGTTATATAAAAAATCCCCCCCGAAACCCTCGTGAGGATGACGGCCGCCCCAATGACAGAGTTGCCCCCCCCCCGCAAAAGGTGGGGGTTTTTCGACTTGTCCGATTGTATCCCGGTATTTTTTTTGCGATTTTCACATAACAAAACCGGGGCAAAGCTTTTTCTTGCGTTTTCCCAAAACGCCCCCCCGAAGCCGAAAATGGGTTCCACCGGTTTTTAAAAAGATTTTGTATTTTTTTTAAATTGCCCCGTCCCCGGGGGTGGTGCCGAAATTTTTATCACTTTTTTCCCCCAATTTCTTTTCTCCTTTCTTTAAGGGGACCAATGTGGGGGAAAAAACCTTAGTACAAAGGGTTTTTTTAAAAGGTTTTTTGTGGAGGTTTTGGGGGGAACGGTTTTGGTTTTAAGGTTTTAAAAAAGAATTTTCCCCGCCCCCCCACTTTAACATCCCCCGGGGCCGGGCTGCTGGCCGAGGGGCCCAAAAAACCCCCCTAAAAATACACCTCTGGAAACCCTTTTTTTGGTTTTTAAAACCCTTTAACACTTTTTTTTTCCAACCAACCCTCTCCCCCCCGGGTCTCTTGCCCGGGAAGAGGTTTTTATAAAAAAAGGCCACGGTTTAACCCCACCCCAACCCCTTTTTCCGTGTGTAAAGCGTTTTTTTAAAAAGGTCACCCTCCGTAAGCCGGTCCACTTGACGGGGGGAGGGGAGAAAAATAGTAAAATTTAGTATTTAATAACAAAGGGTTCCATTCAGGGGAAAGTCTGTTTCCCCAAAACAAGTCCCCCCCTACCCCGGGGTGAATGGTTTGGTTTTTTTTTTCGGCCGGGGGAAAAGCCACCCTTTTTAAAAAGAAAAGAAAACCCGCCATCTAGGGGAAAAAAACCCCCCAAAAACCCCTAACCAGCGGGGTACCCCCCCCCAAAAACCCCAAATTCTTTTTCCTGCCGGGAATGCCCCCCCTTTTTTTTCCGGGGGGGAACTTTTCCCCGTTTGAAAAAGCGCCAAGAATTTTGAGGCCCAAAAAATTTAAACGGTTTGTTGTGGAAAAAAAACGTAGAGACTTGGGTCCCCCCCCCGAAAAGCCTAGTCCCCCCCCCCAAAGATTTTGGGAAAAAAAGGTAGTATGTAAAAGTTTTTTGGGTTTAAATTTTTTTTTTGGGGGGAGAGACCGAGGGTAACTTTTTAAAACCTCCCCTTCCCCAACCCCCCCCCCTTTTTTTTTTTTCCTTGGGTTGTAAAACAAAACAAAACCAAACACACCACCCACAACCACCACGTAACTCACTTAAAACCTTTTTTTTTTTTTTTTATTCACTCCCTTTAGATTTTCTGTTTTGTTTTTTTCATACCTTCCTTAACCCGGGGCCCCGGCCCACCCAGAAGTTTTTTACTGGGTTTTAGTTTCCTTTTGGCCTTTTGGCGAACCCCTCCAAACAGGCAAAAAATTTCGTTTTTTTAATGTTCCCCTTCCCCCTGCAGGTGTTTCCACCTACCCGGGAAAACCTTTTGGTTTTTTTTTACGGAACCACCTTTTTTTTTTTACTTTCCCCCTCTTAAAAATTGAGCAAGTTTTTTTTGGAAAACCCCATAACTGTTGTTTCCCCGTCCCAAGCCTCCGAGGGCGGCCGCCGAAAAGGCCCAAGCAAAAAAAAAAAAAAAAGAACTGGGACCCGGCCCCCATCCCAAGAGCGCCATCCGAAAGGCCCCCCCTCACTTAAATTTCATTTCAATTCGGGTAAACTAGAAAACAGGCAGGACGGGCGGGTGGTGGGGTGAACACAGGGCAAAAGGGAACGTAAAAGCAACGCCAAGCCTTCCAATGAAACCCTTTTGCCGGGCCCTTTATGGGAATTCCCCCTTTCATGGGAAGGGGATAACAATTTTGCAAAACCCCCCAAAGTCCCTTAATCTGTGGAAAGGATTTTCAAAACGGGGTTTTTACCCGGCTTTTCCCTCCCCTTTCGGAGGGGGGAGGAAAACACCGTTGTTTGATTCCCCCTTTCCAGTGTAGCACAGGGCGCGTGGCGGCCCCAAAGAAAAAAACATCTAAAGGGCATCACAGAACCCCTTTTTTTTTTATTGCTCCAATCCCCCTATCGTGCGCCTAAGAATGTTTTTGCCCAAAAAAACCCCGGCTTATCCCTCCCTAAGAAAAAGAAAAAGCTGCGGAAAACTGTGACACCAATTGGGGGGGGGGGGGGGCTGGAGATCCGTCCGGGACTAGTTTTTTTTTTTTTTAGTAGGCCCCAGGGAGTCCCCCCCTCCCCGTTTCGGTTTTTATCGGAATTTAAACCAGAAACCAAAATCGCCCCTTTTTTTTTTTCCCCCTCCACCAAAACCCTAAGAAAAACCGGGCCCATTGCAAACCACCACCCCAACCGAAAATCGAAGAAAAAAAGAAGCCTTTCCCTTCCAAAAATCTGTCCCCAAAATCCTTCCCCGGTGGTTTTTCCCTGGGGCCCCTGGTGAGGGTTTCCCCCGTTGTTTTGGAAGTCCCCAAAATTTAAACCGCAGGCCCTCCCCAACTTCCTTGGTGGTTTTGGCCCCCCTTTTCAAACCGTCCCCCCAATTTCCCTTTTTTAAGTTTCAGCTTTGCAACCATAACTTCCTTTTTTTTCCCCCGGAAAACCCAAAAGACCCTTTTGGGGGGGTTTTTCCCCCCCGGGGAAAAGCTGCCCCGCCCGGGTCAATGGGAAAATAAACGGCCCCGGCGGATCGGCTGTTTTCAGGCCATCGTTTTTTTTTATGGTTTTTAAGAACTAGGGGCCGGTAAATCCTGAATTCGCCCTTCCCCGAAAACCTCTTAACTTTTTCCGTTTTCCTTGATTAAATGGAAAAAAACATCCTTTGGGCCAATGCCCTTTTCGCTAAGTTTTTCCGTCCCCCTTTTGGCAGGACGAGTCCCCAAAGAATTTTTCCCCAACCTCCTACGGGTCGCAAAAAATAACCCGAAAATGCCCCCCCCCCCCGCCCCCCCTGTTTTTTTCCTATTAGTCCCAATTAAAAACCTTTTCGGTTGTTTTTTCAGAAAACCGAACCAAACTAGGAAAACCGAAGGTCCCCCCCTATTCCCCCATTTTTATTTCCCATTGCATAGGCCCCAATTTTCCGGGCCCCGGTCAGTGGGGGTAACCTGCCCCCCCTTTTTGAGCCACTCTAAATTTTTTTTTTTTTTTTTTTCCAAAGTAAAACTTCCCCCCCTGGGCCCGGCCACGCGGGGGGAACACTCCCCCCGGTAAAAAAAGAAGGCAAAAAAAAACCCCCCGGTGGGCCCGGAGGCCAGCGGGGTAAAAGTTTTAAAAAAAATGTTTTTTTTCCCGGAAGGCGTGGAACCAAAGTGAAATCACCACCCGGGGGCGGTGGAAAACCGTCCCCCAAGTACCCCCCCCCCCCCCCGAAAAACCCTGAAAATCCAATCTACGGAGCTTTTTTTTTGAACCGCCCAAAAACAACCCTTTGAAAATATACCCGCCCCCTATTGGAGCTGGAATTTAACCGCGCTGGCCCCCCTGGCAAACCAGACTTTTTTTTTGGCCCTCCCCCAAAAAAAAAAAAAAATAGGATCCCTCTTAAAGGAATTTTTTGAAAGTGTACTCCATATCCCCCGAATTGCGAGGCCTCGGATTGGAAAGTTGCCCCCCCCTCAGCATCCGTTTTTTTTTTATTGTTTTTTTCCCCCGTCCCCACTAAACCTCCCCGTGGGGCCGGGAGTTGGGGGGGTTAAAATTTTTTTTGCCGGTGCCCTGCCCCTGCCCTTTCCCCCCCCTTAGATGTGGGTAAAGCCGTTTTTTTTTTTTTTTCCCCCCCTCCAGGCCCTTCCCCTCTCCGGAAATTCGAACCCTGAATTTTTCCCCCCCCCCGTTTAAACCCCCGTTTTATAGCCCATTTTGTAAAAAGGCCCCCCCCGGTAATTAAACCCCTACAATCGAACGCTTGATAAGGAGACCCACTTTGAAAAAAGAGGCCGGCGGCCCCGGGTGGGGCGGAGACCGTTTGGGGGCGCCCTTCCAGCGAACCAAGAGTTTTTTAATTTCCAGAATTTCCAACCACGGTGGGGGGTTGAAACGGAACCGATGGCCCCCGAAAAAACCGGGTTTTTTTTTTGAACCTAATAAAAGGCGCCTCCTTCCCTTGCGGTTCCCAGAGACCGTGGTGGCATGTTTTAAATTAGCTTCTAAGAATTTTACCAACAGTTTTTATTCCCAAAGTAAGTGTGGGGTACAGAGTTCCAATAATCCCATAGCTGGATTTTTTAATGAGCCATTTTTCCCGCGGTTTTTTTTTTTTTTTTCGCCTTAAAAATCCGGCTTTTTGTTTAAAAACTTTAAACCAATGGCAATGGCTTTTTTAAAAATCCCCTTTTTTTTTTCTCTCTCTGGGGGAAGAACCAAGCAATATGAACCCTACTTGGGCAAGGGAATCAAGCCCAGGTTTAAGCTAATTGGTTCAAATGGATAATTATTAGCACAACAGACAAGAGTTTTTTGAGTTTAAGACGCCTTTCCCCCCCCCCCTTCCCCCAACGTCCCCGCAAACACCCGCACAATAACTTGGCTTTTCCCACAACATCCCTGCTTCCTGACGAAAAAAGCCCCCCCGTTTCCCCAACGGGGACCTTTAAATCCCTCGTATGAAGGGAAAAAACCGCAAGCAGGGTACAAGGGCCCAAAAATAGTAATCAAGCGGTGGGTGGTTGTGAAAACCCCCCAAAACCGTAAAAGAAGTAGGTCCGGCCCTGGGTTTCTAACCCACCCTCTCATCTGCCCTTGCCTTTCCCATTTTTTCCCCCCGGTGGAATTTTTTTTTTTTTTTTAAACCGACCCAGCGGTCACCGGAACAAATAATTTTCCATGGTCCAGCACCCCGGCCGCGTCCCCCCTTTCTCTCTAAGGGGTTGGGTTGGGCCTTTTTTTGGACAACAAGCAGGGGTAATTATTTAGAAGGGCCCGAGCAGTTGGGGAAAAAAGCAACGCTCTCTTCCCAACCAACTCCCATCTCTTCTAAAAACCCCGCTGTGGGGGCAGTAGGTAGGCAAAAAATGAAAAATAGGTCCCCCCCCCCCCCTTAAGGAAAGGCCATACCCACTCCCACTAAAGGTAATTAAACCAATTCCCTTTAGTCCCCCCCCCCGTTCTTTAGCCCGAGTTTTTATATACGTGCCTCGTTGTTTCCAAACCGACCGCCTTTTTCTATTTAAAGCTGGCGTCAGCAACAATGAAAAGGAAAGAAGATTTTTTAGGGGTTTTTTGGCCCGTCCATCCACGGGCCGCAAACAAACAACCCTCCGAGGTTGGAAATCAATTTCGCCCGGGGGCAAGGGGTGGGGTGGAAAAACACTCATAAAGCGGGA
This sequence comes from Chionoecetes opilio, assembly GCA_016584305.1. NCBI lineage: Eukaryota > Metazoa > Arthropoda > Malacostraca > Decapoda > Majidae > Chionoecetes > Chionoecetes opilio. The sequence continues at coordinate 18,526 of JACEEZ010011772.1, forward strand.
TAAAAGGAGGTCGCTGCATTGAAAGACCTGGACCCCCGGCTTTGGCCTTTTAACGTTTTTAAACAAAAACCGCTTCGCCGCCACGAGGAAGTTCCCCCACAAGCTTTTAAGGCCCCCGGGTGGAGCTTTTCTCTAAATTTTCGGGGTAAAAACAGAAGGAAAGAGGGTGTGGAACGCCCCCCTACATTTGAATCTTCTCCCCGCCAACGTCCCCAAAGGGTAAACCAAGTTTTTTTTTTAAAATGCGGGCCGACCCTAAAAAAAAAAAAAACATACAACCTGACCTCCTGTGGTTTAGTGTTTTTTTTTTTTTTTCACCGCGGCCGTAAAACTGGCCCCGAACAGAGGGTTTTTTTTTCCCCCGGAAACCCCCTCCCAAGCCTTTGTCCGCACCGAACGGCGGAGTACCCCATGGCCTATGACCCTTGTCAGGTGTCCCCTCCCCCCCGTGTCCCACCAAACACAAACCCTCTCCGCCCCCTTCCAGCCCCTTGTGTGGACCCCGTGGGCCCCAACTTCTCTCCCTAGCAACTAATTTTTATACCCAGCAAAGATTTTCCTTCTTCCCGGAAGGGAGAAAAAAAAGTTGCGGGGGCCACTCTGCAATAAAACGAGTGTTATCCAATCAAAGGGGCCCCCGTCAACCCACAACCCCCCGCATTTATGGGCAATAAACGCGTAGGGTCCCCCCCCTTAACTCCCACTCCCACGCTTGAGAAAACCGCAATGAAGGTCCGTCCCATGGTGAAAAATGGCAACGTTGGCTCACCGAGTTGGGGAATTCCGAAATGAACAACAAAAGGCCCGTTGGGTGGGGGGTCCCCCCCCCCAACAATGAACGATCATATTAGATCAATCTTTTCCCTTCCGGGCAGTTCCATTAATAGCCGCTCAATTGGTATTACCCGTCCCCCCCCCTGGTTTGCGATTTTTCCCCGATCCCCACCCCTCCGTAGGTTAAATCCCTCCGGCCGGCCGCCCCCGGGCCCTGTATCTTGCCCCTCATTTTTAATCAGTCCCCACAAACCCAAAAGGAGGGGGAAGGGAGGGCCCTTTCCCCGAAAATAAAATTTTTTTTATCACCCCCCCCAAATCCTACCCCCCTGGGCAGAACGGTGGCCCAAAAAACCCCACCCCCACCACCCTCTGGGAAACCCGGTTTCGAAAAAGTCGCATGCCCCCCCGGTGGGGCCCCCAAACGCGTGCAAAACATGTCACAAAAAATTGGTAAAGTCCCCCCAATCGATCATATATATAAAATATATCTCCCGGCCCCCCCCCCCCCCAAAATAGCGCTCCCCCCCCTTTTCCCATCTTGGTAATAAAAACCCCCCCGGTTTTTTTGATTCATCCCCCTCCGTAGGTTACCCCCCGTGGGGCCCCGGGCCCCCCCCCCCCGTTTTTCCCCTTGGGGCTCATGGGAATCAAGTCCCCCCCATAAATAAAATTAACATGGGTCCCCCTCAGTCCCCCCCCGTCGCAACAGTTTTCCCTGGCCCGGGGGGGGCCCCTTTAAAAGAACGAATGGAAACCCAGGCCCCCCCACCAACACCCCCCAACCAGCGCTACAAACCCCCCAACCCTCATCCCAAAGCTTTCCCCCTGGAAAAAAGCCCCCCGTTTTTTTTAGGGGACTTTTTCCCGACGAGAGGCAAGAGAATCGGGCAATTTTTATTAACGGTGGGGGGTGGTGGGACAACGTAAAAGTAGCTTGTCTATTTTGGCCTAGTCAAGGATGGTAGTGATAGTATGTATGTTAGTATGTGAGGGGGAGGGCCGAACTCGGTCCTCGATCCGAGCGGTAGCACGAGCCCACACGCACCCTCCACGGTAAAACAACCACACACACTCAGTACGTACTTTTTTTCACTCAAGGTCTTTTCATACAATATTCCGGGGCCCGGCCCACCCATCTCTCAGTAAGAGGGGAGCTCCGAAAAAAAATATTTTTCATCCCACTGCCACCCAATCACTTGCACACCCGCCACTCACTCCCCGCTTGGGCATAAACGTGCGTCTGCCCCTTTAAACTCACGATGGGCAGGGTTCAACATTTGCACGGTAGGCTCCACACCGCGTGGATCCCATGGGACAACAAGCCCTGTTGCGTTCCACAATCGTTTCATAAATCTCTAGGGCCGTTCATTTATTTAAGTCGCCGATTGGGTATGACCGGTTCTGGTTTCGATTTCCATCCACCTCCGTAGGTATCCAAAGCGTCGTTCCGGCTGTATGATTTACCCTTTTTTAACCGTGATAAAAGGGGGGGGAAGGGGGAGAGTTTTCTCATAACAAAAAACAATTCGTACTCACCCCGCCACCTCCACTTACCCGCTTTAACAATACGTGCGTTCCCCTTTAACTCACGCTGGACTTGGATTATTGAAGCAGGTCCCACATGTAGCTGGCGCCGGCAACAAAAAAAAACATGCGGGGGACATGGCGGGGGGACGATTGTTTTAGGGGGTCAACCAACCTCGCAGCAGAGAAGGGAGCCTTCCCCTACATAGGTTTTGGGGACAACAAAACCTTACCTTTCTATGCGGAACAAACTTTTTATGCCACGGAAAAAGCGGGTCTACCTCAAGGGAGGGTGCCCTACGGGGCCCTCCAGCTTTTACCTATTGGGAACGCCTTCACGCACCAAGCCGACACCACCAAGCTGGGGCACCCCGGGAAAACCGGGTCTCAAGTTAACACTTTTCACCCAAAAAAACAAAGCAGTGTTACAATTTGACTGTTCAAAAAAAAAAAATTTTTATTTTTGCAGGGGAATACGGTTTAGGCCATTTATAGGGGATTCCAAAAAAAAATTATGTCTCCCGGCGCCTTCCTCTTTATTAGTATTAGTTCTCTAGTTAATTTCACAAAATTTCAGGGGGATACCACCCGAAAGAAAGAAACTGATACTTTGTTTGCAATTACCTTATTTATACTTAAAATTACGCGGCATTCCAGACATATATAAATCAACTATATACGAAAAAAAAAAAAAACCCATTAATTTTTTTGTAACATAAAACGCCATTCATACCTCGTCCCCGCTGAGTTTTCACGCGGCGGAGCATGTAGGGCCGCCCGATCGGTTTCTTTAATTTCATTTCGGCGGGCTCTTAACGGCTGTCATACCTCTCGGCCGCCAGCCAAAACTCCCGGCAAGAAATTCGAATTTTTTTTTTTTATCCCGGGATTCCGTGTTATGGTGTCCACCCGGAGTTAGAAAAAAAAAAAAAAAAACTTCCCGCTTCGCAAATCTGACCCTTATTAGTTCTCGAGTTAATTTTTAAAATGCACAGAGGCCCCGATAAGAGATGATTCGACTTTTATTATACCTCCTTAATTAGGGGCATGCATACATGGTCAAAATCACTTCTACGACCCAAATCTCATTATACATCGTTAACGCTTCATTTGTGGTCCCGGTGGTTTCAAGCGGCGAGCCGGGCGGGCGGCTAGCTCCGTTCTTAATTCACCGGGCTCTTTAAAGGCTTCCCTTTCCCCTGCCGCAGCCAACTCCGGCAAGAAATTTGAATTTTTTTATCGGATTCCGTGTATGCGTGTCGCCAGGGAGTAGAAAAAAAATCTCCGTCGCATTGACTTATAGTTCTCGAGTATTTTTAAAAATGCACAGAGGCACTTTAAAGAGATGATTCGGTATATAACTCTCCGTAATAGGCGCATTTTATTTTCTGTCAAAATCAATCTTACGACCCAAAAATCTCATTATACATCGTTAACCTTCATTGTGGTTTCCCCGGGGTTTCAAACGGCGAGCCGGGCGGGCGGCTGCTCCGTTCTTAATTATCCGGGGTCTTAACGGCTTATACCTCTCGCCGCACCAACTCCCGGCAAGAAATTCGAATTTTTTACCCGGATTCGTGTAGCGTGTCCAGGAGTAGAAAAAAAATCTCCGCTCCAATCTGATTATAGTTCTAAGTTAATTTTTTAAAAGCACCAGAGGCCCGATAAAAAGATGATCGACTTATATTTCTCTCGTAATTAGGCGCAGCATACATGTCAAAATCACACTCTACGACCAAAACTCTTTATTAAATCGTTAAAAGCCTTATTGGGTCCCCGTGGGTTTTAAGCGGCGAACCGGGCGGCCGTGCTAGCTCGCCTCTTAATTATCGGCTCTTAACGGCTTCATACCTCTCGCCGAGCCAAAATCCGGCAGAAATTGAATTTTTTTTATCCCGGATTCCGGTATGCGTTCGCCCGGAGTTTGAAAAAAAAAACTCGCTCGCCCAAATTGACTAAGTTCTCGAGTTAATTTTTAAAATGCAAGAGGCCACGATAAAGAGATGATTCGACTTATATACTCTCCCTAATATTGCGCATGAATAATGTCAAAATCACACTCACGACCAAAATCTTCATTATACATCGTCGCCTTCATTGTGGTCCGGTGTTTCAAGCGGCGAGCCGGGCGGGCGGCTAGCTCCGCTTTTTAATTTCACGCGCTCTTAAGCTTCATACTCTCGCCGCAGCCAACCCGGCAAGAAATTTGATTTTTTTTATCCCGATTCCGGTATGCGTGTCGCCAGGAGTAGAAAAAAAATCTCCGTCGCAATCTGACTTATGTTCTCGAGTTAATTTTTAAAAAAGCACAGAGGCCACGATAAGAGATGATTTGACTTATATTACTCTCCGTAATAGGCCATGCTACATGGTCAAAACACATCTCTACGACCCAAAACTCTTCATTAACATCGTAACGCCTTCATTTGTGGTCCCGGTGGTTTCAAACGGCGAGCCCGGGGGGGCGGCAAACTCGTTCTTATTTCACCGGGCTAACGGTCAACTCGCCGCAGCCCAATCCCGGCCAAAACTAAATTTTTTTTCCGACCGGGGTAGCTGCGGCAGGGTAAAAAAAAATTCCGGCAAAAACTGGCATACTGAGTAATTTAAAATGAAGAGGCGATAAAAAACGCTTCAACTCTCCTTTGGGGCCTTTTCACAGTCAAACTCTCCACCCAAATCTCCCCATACAGTAACCCTTTTTTGGGTTGTTCAACCCCGATCGCCGGCTCTGCCTTAATTTCATTCCCTTAAAAAAAACCC
>JACEEZ010011773.1:2500-16366 GCA_016584305.1 Chionoecetes opilio
TTTTTTTATGGGGCCTAGCTTGGATCTTAAAACCCCAGTAAATTTTCCCGCAAATTCTGAAAAAATACTTTATTTTTGGCGAATTTTAAAATGTTTTTTGAGCGGTTCGCGTAAAAAGTTCATGTAAAAGGGGCCCTTTTTGGACGCGATCGCCCCACCTTACGTAAAAGGGGTTTTAAAGAGGTCGTTATTCTTTTTTGGGTTATCATTTTTATGACTTCGCCGTAGTTTTGCTTTTTTGCTGTACCCGGGTTTTCGGGAAAAAACCCTTCGGGGGGAGCATGGGGGAAGATTTTTTCTCCTCAGTTTTTAGGGGTGAGCATGTTTTTGCCCGTGGAGGAAGCCCCTATTTAGGGAGGAAGTTGGTTTTCCCGCGCACCCTGTGGGCCCCCCCCGGGGCCCCCGGGGTTTGGGGTAGATAGCTTCGGTTCTCGGGGTTTTTGTCCCCGTGGTAGGTGACCCCTTTTTGGTTTGTTGACTTTTCGCTTTGTTTCTCTGTAGTATGTTGTTTTTACCCTTTGTTCTATTCATGCTTAGTAGAGCTTGTAGGTCTTTTCCCCTGTACGTTAAGTTGGGATTGATGTTTTTTATGTATAGCGATTTAAAATTGGAAAATCCCCGACATTCTGAACACATGTCGCCAAATTTCTGTATTTTTTCTAAAAATTTTTCCTGTGATGATGATCCCAGGGTTTTCTAATGGGTTTGACTTTCGGGGCTCCGGAAGCAAATGGGGGCAAGTAAGACGCCCGAGCAGTTTCCCGTTGGGTATGTGGGATGTGGATGAGGGGGGGGATTTCACATTTTCCTCTTTTCCCCCCCAAAATTTCCCCCTATATACGATATGGGATTTTTGTTAGTTCCTTTTTGGGTTGGGGTGTTTCGGAGAAGGAGGTGTGGTGTATTATTTATTTAATATATATATATATATATAAAATTATATATATATATAATAAATATATATTATTATATATATAATATTATTTCATATATTATATATATATATAATATATAATATATTATAAAAATATTTTAAAATTATATATATATATAAAATATATATATATATATATATATATTATATATATATATATATATATATTTTTAAAATATATAAAATTTTGGGATTTTAATATATATATAAAAAATTGAAATATATATATATATTTTTGTATATATATATATTATATTTTATATTAATATATATATATATAAAATTAATTTTTTAAAAATTTTTATATATATATATATCATGAGTTTAAAGGGGGACAAGACACCCCGGATATTTGGGGGTTTTTATGCAACGTTTCGCCAAGGCACTTGGCACATCAGGGCCAAAAAAATAGTAAAAATTTAAAAATTGTAATGCTAAAAAAGCAAACCTTTAAAAAAAATTTAATTCTAAAAAACAAAAAAATTTTCCTATATTTCAAAAAATTACTAACTAATAAATAAAATAAAAATTTTGTACTTAACGGCCCCTTGGGTTTTATGCTGTCTGAGTTGGTAGGGGGGACTGAATAAACCCACTATTTTTGTGGGTGACTTTTCGGGCTTTTTTGGGGGCGATCAAACCGAGAGTGGGGGAAATTTCAAAAACAGTGGTAGTCATTTGAGTATATGTATTTGTTGTGAAATGACTTGGTTATTAAGATCGGGGGGAAAAAATCCCTTGAGGTGTATAGTTTATAAAAATTTAGTGTCACTAGGGGGGGGCCTGGATGGGAAATACTAAAGCATTCATAGAAAAAGGGTGACCCAAAATCATGTGGTGTGAGGGGGATTGCAGTTTGCAAAGGGTGAAGAAAGGGGTCGACCAGTACGTCCCAAAAACCCTTTTGCTAGAAAGCCAAAGGGGTTTAGTTTTCCCTTGTCGTCTCGCCGACGAAAGGGGGTTTACAACTAAAACCATTTGAATTCAAAAATTATGTTAGAAATAAGGGTTTTAGGTATAGAGTCTTTATATTTGAAAAAATTTCTTGGGTTTAAGAGGGAATTAGAAAAATAAATTAAATTTTGATTTGGGAAAAGATGTGATTAAGTAGTTTCATTGAGTTTTTTTTCCGAATGGTGAAGGGGGCCCCCCAAAAAAGGGGGATTTTAACTTATTTGTGTGTCAAATTTAATGGGTTCGGGTTCGTTCGACTCGGGTTGAATTTTTTATTAAAAATTTTTGGAGAGATTGTTTAAATTTTTTTGGGGGGGTACCCCATTTTTTTGGAAAAAAGGGTTTAAGGGAATTTGTTTCTAATTTCAAAAAAAAACCCAAAATTTAGATGAAAAAAATATAGCATCTGTGAGTAGGTTTAAAATATTTTGTTTTTAAAAAAGGTTAGGGATAAATGAAGCATTTGAGTTCCAAAAACCAGGGAAAGTAGGTTTTCTATGGGATGGGGTTGGAAAGGGTAATTATTTTTACGAGTAACTGGGAAATATCAAAAAAGGGTAGTGATGATTTTTTTTAAATTTAATATGTGAACTTAATATTGGGTGTGAGAAATTTAAAGGGACTTCAGAAATAAGGGAATGTGCTCGGTATTTTTAAAAAGTAAAAAAAAAATTTGTTAATTTTCGTTTTAATAAAAAAGGTTTTAAAAAATTTAGGGCAGTTTTGACAGCCCCATGTCCTAAAGGGAATAAAAAAAACATTAGCAAATGAAGGACCCCGGGGACGATCCCAAAGGAAAAAAACCATCCGTTTGGACATAAAAATTTTTGTTAAAAATAAATGGAGAGTCTTTTATAGTAACTTTTTAAAAAATCAAGGAAATTTTTTTTTTTGGTAATTAAAAAAAAAATGGTAAACTTTAGAAAAACTTATAGTGATTTTTTCAATGTCTAACTAAGGGAAAGTTTTTAAAAAAGTGAAAGGGGTGTCCAAAAATAGCCATTACCCCGTGTTTACGTTAATTTTTTTTAATTTTATGGCAAATTCAAAGGAGTTCTTAATTGTGGGTTTTTACTAGTTAATGGGTAAACGAAAACCCCCAATTAAGAACTCCTTTTAATTTGAAAATGAATTAAAAAAAATTAACGTTTAAAAAAACCCGGTAAAGGCTAGTTTTGGGCATTTCCAAAACAATATTTACCCAAAAAAAATTTCCCTTAGATGAGACTATTGAAATAATCACTGATTTAAATTTATTTCATAATGCTTTCCAAATTTTTTTTAAATACACCAAAAAAAAAAATTCTTTGATTTATTTAAATTTAGCTATAAAAGACTCTCCATCCCAATTTTAAAAAAAAACTTTATGTCCAAACTGATGGGGTTTCCATGGGGTCATGTTTAGGCCCTTCAAATTTTCTAATGCCTTTTTTTGTCCCCATGAAAACATGTGGTGTCAAAGGGCCCAAAGGTTTTTAAAAACCTTTTTTTTATAAACGATATGTAGGGCGGGCACTTTTTTTTTCTTTTTAAAAATACCCCCAGCACATTCCCTTATTTCTGAAAAATACTTAAAACTCAGCACCCAAACATTTAAGGGTTCCCAAACCCCCCCTATTTAAGTTGAAAACCAATTATTTACTCCATTTTGGTATCCAGTTACTCGTAAAAATAAATTTTCTTACCCCCCTTTAGTCTATCGAAAAAACCCACTTTTACGGGTTAGGAACTCAATATGGGGGAGTTTAAAGTGGCAATTTTTAAATTTTGATATAAATTTTAAAATTTTTTTGGGTTAGCATTAAAAAAATTGCTAACTGTTTAATAAAAAAAGATGGGGTATAATAAAAAAATTTTTTTTTTTTTTTTTTTTTTGGGTAGACATTTTTTCTTGAAAATCACGCCTTTTTATCAGAAAAAATGCCGAAAAATCGGGGGGAAAAAGGTCCACAAATTTTTTGTCGTCGCGCCAAAAAAGTACAGAGCTACCCACCAACCCACCCCTACTTACATACCCCACCTACCTACAACATACATAAATAATACATACATACATAATACATACATCCCTTTTCTTAATTTTTTGCCTTTTTTTCCAGGGACACAATGATATCCTGTCAAGACAAAGGAAAAAAAGCGTTTTCATGCCCTTTTTTGGAGCCCCCAGGTGCGCTCCCCAAGAACCCGGCTACCCCCCCCCTTCCCGGGGACGTAATGAAATTTTATAACCCGACCCAAAACGCACCCTTAAAAAAACAAACCAAAAAAGAAACCTTCGCAGAAAGATATCGTTTAAATCGTTTTTAGTGTTTTTGATATGGGAGAAAACATCACTTCCCGGCTCAGCCACAGGCGCATACAGGATATGCGAAAAATATAAACACAAAATTTTGCGGGTGAAGGTTTTGAAAGGGCCGGTGAAATTCCCACAAGTTAAAGAGATGATTTCTATTTTTTTGGCAATTCCGGGGAAAATGGTTTTACATAAGCTCCCGAAATGCCAACCGATTTAGTCCTGTGCTTGTGAAAAGTCAAGAAAAGCCCGGTAATAGAACAAGAATTATTTTGGGAGTCAGAGAGGTGAGAGTTTATGATTTAAAAGCCGGGGGTTTATAGATTTGGGAGTGGAAAACAGCAACAAAGATTTCATCAGGAATGAGGCAATACGACGACAAACACAAACCCGCCCAAAACTAAAAGTCCCGAACCCTTTGACTCATCATCAACCCCAAAATGGGGATCAATGGGCTTTTATTTAATTCTAATGGGCGATGTTACGGGGTGTGATAGCGACTCTGAAATGTTTGCGAAAACCCTAAAAAAACCCAAAGCCAAAGAGGGGAAACTAAAAGGGAAAAGAGAGAAATGAAACTTTCCCTCTGTAGCTTAGCGTGTGACCGTCAGGGTTTTTCGGACCCGGGCGGCAAGGGAAGTTTTAACGAGTGGGGTACTACAGGACACGGAAAAGTTCACGAAGGCCCATGTCATCATGTGATAGAAGAAGCAAAATAAGACGAGAGCGAAGCAAGAAAAAAAGTCAAGGGGCCGAGGGGAAAAAACAATGAATCAGCTGCTTCTATTTTTTACGGTCGCAAAGGGCAAGGGCCGTTTTTGCCCAAAGGGGGAAAAGATGACGGAAAGTTAATCGAGAGGTCACGAGCGAAGAACATATATTTAAACATATCCCGAAAAAAGGGGTTTGTCTTATTTTGGGCACATAACTCCAAAACCCGGGGGCTCTAGCAAAGTTGTAAAAAGTTTTAACTGTAAAATATTTAGACGAAAAGAGGTGTAAATAAAAAAGAAAAAATGGCTCTGGGATTTCGACGGAAAAGTAGTCAACACGGGGGTAAAATAAAATTTTCTTTCCCATTAGACACTTTGCAAGTCCAAAACCCCAAAGGTTTTTGGGCATACAAAGCGCCGCCACGTCAGGGATGAACTAGGGGACTCGAAAACCCCTGACCCAATTTCACAGGGGCGTGCACCCTTTGGGGAAATCACGTCTCTACCAACCTTGCCCCCTGACGGGGACATGGAGTTAAAAAAACGGCATCGGTTTCCCTTGGTTTAAAAAATGTTTTTCTAAAAGCGACCAGTTAAATTTGGGTTATCTGCAACTTCACCCCGGGAAAGAGCTTCCCTTGAGGGATCTCTTCGTCATCTCCCACGGGAAAAACCCAGGACCAAAAAAAGGGTTCTCAGGGCCGTCGGTAAACAATACCAAAACCCGTTTAAGGCGTACCCGGTAAAATGGGGCATTTTCACACATTTAGTGTGAAAGCCCTCGACACTCCCCGATGATTTTCAACAGATCCCGAAGTACCTTCAAAGAAATGGTAACGCCATATCAGTCGGTGCGTGTCCTTTTTGGGCCCTTTTCTACGAAATCCCCGGGCTAATGAATCAAATTCCCAGATGGTTAACTACAGGCCAAACGCATTCTACGTCGTTTTTGGGGTTTTACAGCGAACTCCTCAGACAAATCAAAGGCTTTTTTTTTCCCTTTATTGTCAAAGGGTTTTTGCACCCATGTGGTTTGGATAAAGATGAAAAAAACCCCCGTTGGGAAAGATGGAGCAAAGGAACCCTGTTTGAAACGATCAACAAATCCCCGCTACAGAAGAAAAAATCTTTTATCGTGTCTTTTTACCCCATTATACAAAGAAAACGTTTTTTTTTGGAAAACCCCAGAATCTTTTCCAGTATGATAAAAGCCCTCGACCCCATAACGCGAACTTGGTGTTTGTCGGGATAGAAAGCAAAGAAAAGAAACCCCAAACCGGGCCCCCGGGCAGGGTCTTTAAGGTGCCAACTTGAACTTTGAAGCCCAAAAAAAATACACTTCTATGAAAAAGAATGGGCGCAAGGGAAAAAATACGGGGAAAACCCGTGACCCTTTAAGATTTAGACGAGGGTCTTTACGCTTCATCCACGAGGATGTCCGCCAATCGTCGGCTTTTCAAGCTACCCCTGTCACACGCAAGCAGTCGAAGAGGAACATATCAAGCTTGTTACGGAAGCTTCGGCGGCGGTCTGTGGGAAGGAAAGCCGCAATGGGTTTATACGGGTCCGGTTGGAGTCGCAGGCTAAAATGCCCAGATTTGAAACCAAAATTCAACATAAAATTTGAAAAACTATGAAAAGAAATTAAGTGAACTATGTTCCTATATTAGTGTTCTTTGTTTGTTTGTGTAAATTCAAGCAGTTACTTGTTAAAATTGTACAATACAAATAATGGTTTTGCAGTCTAAGCACATTTAGATACAGCAAAACGCCATTCGGCCTCGAAAAAAGAAAAAAGAAAAAAGAAAAAATCGGCGTGATTTTCAAGCTGAATGTGCTAGCCAAAATTTTTATTTTTTATTTTTCTATTTCATGTCAACATGTTGTTTAGACCCCTTAGCAAGTTTTTATAATTACCCAAAGAAGAAAAACAATTCTGAAAATTTTCACTCCACCCTACTCAATATGTTTCATTCATCCCTAACCTTTTTAAAATCAATACTATTAAGATCTTACTACACAGATGCTATAGTTTCTCTTCTAATTGGTTTGCCTTTGATAATGAAATCAAATTCCTTACTATTTTTTTCCAAAATAATGGCTACCCCCTCAAAATAATTGAAACTACTAACTCCAAATTCCTAAATGAAAAGTTCAACCCCAAGTCGAACCAACCCGAACCCATATTAGACACACACTATATTAAACTTCCATTTTACGGCCATCTCAGTTACACCATTCGCAAAAAACTCAATGATCTACAAAAGTTACATCTTCCTAACTCAAAATTAAAATTTATTTTTACTAATTCATTTACCTTAAGAACACATTTCAAATATAAAGACTCTATACCTAAAGCTCTTATCTCTAACATAATTTACGAATTCAAATGTTCTAGCTGTAACGCTAGATACGTCGGCGAGACGACAAGGAATCTAACCCTTAGGCTTTCTGAGCACAAAGGTGTTTCTGCACGTACTGGTCGACCCATTTCTTCACCTTCGCAATCTGCAATCCGCTCACACTCACATGATTTAGATCACCCTTTTTCTATGAATGACTTTAGTATCCTATCCAAGGCACACTACCTTAGTGACACTAAATTATTAGAATCCATACACATCAAGCATTTGTCCCCTGATCTTAATAACCAAGTCACTTCATACCAATTACATATACTCAAATGATTATCACACTGTTTCGATTGTCCGACTCTCGTTTCGATCGCCACACACGAGCCGAAATGTTGCCCGCAAACTATTGTTCATTCAGTCCTCTGCCAACTCAGACAACATACACACCAAGGTCTGTTAAGTATAAATTGTGTTTTTATTTATTATTTATTATTTTCTAGATAATATAGGATTATTTTATTGTTTAAAAAAATACTTTTAGATGTTCGCTTTTTAGCAGTATAGAATATTAATTTTTTAAACTATTTTTGCCTGATGATGCCAAGTGTCTTTTGGCGAAACGTTGCGCATAAACAACCCCAAGAATGACGAGTGTCTTTGTCACCCTGAAATGTCAAGATGTATCTACCTAAGAATACCAACTATATATATATATATATATATATATATATATATATAATATATATATATATAATATATATATATATATATATATATGTATATATGTATATATTATATATGTATATTATATATATATGTATATATTATATATATATATGTATATATATATGTATATATTATATATATATATATATATATATATATATATATATAATATGTATATATGTATACATAATATATATCATATGGATATATATTATCATATAGTATTATATATATATAATATATATATATACATATATAACAGGTATATAAATTTATTAATATATTACAATATATATACTATATATCATATATATCAAAGATATATTCATATATATATATATATATATATATTATATATATATAGGTAAGGTCCAATACCCCGTGAATGTATTATAGTAATATTTTCAGTATAGTAGAAACATACAACAGGGTAATACAGAGCTACTGAGTAGCGTGGTGACATAATGACAGGGTACCCTATGCCTCAGGCAAGAGGTTTGTTGTAGGAATCATCATTCAATAGTCCTACTATCGAGCTAGGCATCTCGCCCAATTTGTATTTTTTTCGTATTAAGGTATGCCACTAGGCCAAATCACCCAGCTTTTATGTAAAAAGATGGGCTGGAAGGACGTCAGCCTCATGTTGTGTAATGATCAGTCAAAACTACGATACACAAGACGGTGCAGTGTGATAGAAGAACTGCGTAGACGTCCCTAGGCAAAAATCCTTTACCAGAGTCGCAACTTCCCAGTGTAACCCCCCCGCGAACGATACAAATCTACTATAATGTGGATAATCTAGGACGGCCAATGACAGCCGTTTCAAATTAAGGTGCTAATAAGGTGCTAATAAGGTGCAAATGGTTAATACCCCTGGGAATGTTAGTTTCTCATATGCCAATACTTATCATTTACGTAAATTACCTTAATTAATACCAATTACCATTATAATTATATTATACACATTCCTACATTCCCCTTATTGTGAGCGAACAATACCTTTTAAATAGCAAATCTAATTTTCAAAAAATATTGCAAAATTTGCAATATTTTTTTATATAGATTTGTTTGAAATTTAGTTCCTGATTATTGGCTCCATCCCGTGCATGCCCGAACCAAGCGAAGCCTTGTCAATGCTTTCAGTAGAATTTATTTGTTCTAACATGGGACAGCTATGGATGAATATGCCCAAGGCTTGCTGGAGCACTATAATCGACAGGTTACTATTGCGGATACTTACCGAAATATTTTTAGCATTAACCGTAAAACGCGCGAAATTATTGAAACTAATGTCCGAGACCTTTCACAACAGGCTATTCATTTTACTAGTGTGCTGAACATTGTGATTGTGCGTTTAGGTGTTTTCACTGATTGTATCTACCTTAATTACCAGTCTTTGCTAGGTTTTTAATCTTTACTCAATGCGATGTAGCGGGACGAGAAGGTATGCCGATAAATCCTGGAACGTTTTCAAGGCCGTTTGCCACACCTCGTACCACACTCCCCGGCATAATCTTCTGACATCCATGCAGGACAGAGACTCATAGAGGACAGTGGAGTTCCTGCTTTTACAGCGAATTATGGTGAATATGCGGTTCTTTCCATATTAAAAGTCACCATTAATTTTTCTTCTTTTTATTCCGAGATATTGCCGCGTTGTCATATAATGATATAATTAATTCAATTAATTTTTTTCGGGAGGATGGGCTATTGAAATGCTTTTTTGGGCCTCCTACTGGTAAAATTATTGTTCTTTTTGTCCTTTAAAACACCTTTTATTGTGACCTGAATTGCTTTTGAATGAATTTGTGTCTTTGTATTGTAGTGATAGGTTAGTTAAGCAGAATAGGATATATGTTACTGTTAATAATTGTCCAGTACGAATATAAGGCAACCATAGTGTATAAGGAAATGATAATTTAGTATCATTATTAGGGTACTGAATAGGTAGAGATATTTGTATGTGTATAATCATTCCTATGTTAACAGACAGTGGTCAGGAGAGTAGTATGTTTTTGACCAGAAGGCACTGTGGCACGAAAGGAGGAGCGACAACACATTGATTGCCACTTATCGCAGTTGATAAACTGCGATTTCACCAAGGAAGGTGAAAACAACTGTGTCTATGCTGTGTCATCACCACCCGCCTGTTTACCACCCATTAAGAAGAGCGACAACATAGCTGATTGCCACTTATGACAGTTGATAAGCATTACACATTCAAGCATGTGTAAGCACCTGTCAACATAAGGAAACCTCCCCTATATAAGATGTCGAACGGAAGGAAGGAGCAGAGAAGAGAGGGCAACGCTTCACTCATGTACACGTTCCCTCTGAGTAACCTGTGGGTTACACGCTGTTGTCACTGAATGGTTCAGACCGGTCTTAAGACTTAAGTTCCTTAGCCGATGGAACCCGTGACTAGTCGCCCTTCCTCACATTGTACATATTTTACATAACTGTATATTGTATTCCTCGTTACTGGTACTTATATATTAACAAGCCTAAAAGAAACCGCTCGACTACTTTTTATTACCCATACCACACCTTGGCAATCAATCCCTACAGGTCATAGACGCTACATGTTAATGGATTGAACCCAGTTACCCTTAAAAAACAAGCTAGAAAAGGGTAACATATTAATGGTGGCATTGGTAACGATAAGTACCTTTATATAATTAACGAGAAGTGAGGAGAGCGAAACAGACGATATACTGTGAAACAAACACTGAGCAAGTGAACAAAGCTTGATAGACAAACTGAAGTCAAGAGAGTGAGAGGAAGATTGTTTATGTTGACGTCATACGACCTCGCGGTGAATACCGTGAATCAGCATCTCTGTCCTTGTAGCAACCACTGCTCATTCACACGTATATTCATACCTTTACAACAAGAGTTATCAACCATAAAATAATAACTACTCTGAGGAGAGATAAAACTTTAATTTCAGTTCCTGCATAATCCAGCGCCCAAAAGAGGACGGAAAGAAAACAGTTATTTAAGAGGAAAAAGGGCGAAAATTGCTATTTGGTGGGGAAGAATTTTTTGGGACGGATTCAGCAAAAATTACCAGCGATACCCCGTTACGGGGTTTGAAGTTACTAGACCGTACCCGAGATGGCCAAAAAATGTTTTTCGGCAACGAATTTTTAAGCACCCAGAAGCTACGAGGTTTCCCTTTCCCTGGTAGCCACCAGAGGGTTCGTTTCGCGCAAAAAGCCAATCAGCTCCACGGCTACATTTAGGAGTGTTGGGGTACACGTGCTTTTTTTTACAAACACATTTTTTTTAAAGTTTATGGATCATACCTCCATAATTGTAGAAAGAGTCCAAAAGTTATTACATTATTGTGCATCAAAAGGGTTGGTTTTTCACGCCCTTTACCCGATACGAGGTAATCTATTAAAAAAAAAACATTGGGCTTTTGGGTGAAAAAAACAAACAAAAAACCTGCTATGAGTGTCCCTGTGTGATTTTACACATTGCAAGGGTTTTTTGTCCCCTTTTTTCTTCAAGGAGAAAAAGGAGAGAATTTTGGCTAATATTTGTTTTTCTATGTAAAAATGACCAGTTGGTCTGAATTAAAGTATTTTTTACCTTTCTACAAATTTTTTATGGTCTGCCCAAAAAGGTGTGAAAGGGTTGGTATATGGTACCTGGAACTGTCGTCGATAGGGGAAATTTTCGCCGACGTCGGGGGGATTTCCCAATTTTTTTCCCGTCGGCGAGTGTTCCCCCTTTTTTGGCACAGTTCTAGTTTTGATCTTTAAATTTAAAGATCTTGTTGATGTGGTTTTTGTTTTTTGGCTAGTTTACCAATATAAAATTAGGTTAATGAACGGGCCTTACCAGGGGAAATGCGCCGAAAATCCACGTCGGCGAGTTTTCAAAGTCGGGAAGAGTTATTGGGGTTTGGGTTTCGGCGAGTTTTATCGGCGACATTTCCCTAAAACCCGGGTATTTTGTGCAGTTTAAACCAATACACGATCGGTGGTGGTTTTTCTGAAAAAGTTTTGTTTTTATCATAAGGAGTAATTATAACACCTACAAAGCCCCCCGGGTATTATTCTAGTGTTTGCCCATACTCCCCCTTTTCCCCCCAAAAACAGGGTTGGGGAAAATGGGGGGAAAAGCGGGGGTATTTGGCTGTGGGAAAAAAAAATGCATTGCAAAACCCCATAATTGTTTAAATTAGGGGGGGTTTAAAAAAAATCCCCCAGATCTAGGGAAAAGTATTTGGGTTTCTTCTGAGTTCCCGAGGGCGTGGAAGCTGAGATCTTCAAAGAAGATGACAAAGGGGCGGGGAAACCCCCTCCCAAAAACCTGTAGGAGGTTAGGTTAGATTTTGGTTTGGGAAAGGGTAAGTTTGATTTTGGGGGGGTTAGATTAAAAATTTTATTAGGGTTAGCTTTTGGGTTTGGTTAGCTTTGGTTAGGTTTCGGTGGGTCCCAAACCCCCAGCTAGGGGTTTGGTTTAAATTTTGGGGGACGGTTTGGTTTAATTTTGGGGATGCAGATTTTTCTAGATATAAGGGGAAAAATCGAGTATTATTTAGCACTCAAGAAGCATACGCAAAATATTTGTGAAAATATACAAGAAGGTAAAAAAATGTAACATACCAAATACATTTTTTAGCCAGGCAAACCCTACGTGAGTTTTTTTTTGTGTTTGCGGCGGTAATTTCAAAATGAGGGGATGGTTGACTTTTGCTACGATACTGAAATACGTTTGGTAAGTGACCAAGAATTACTGAACCTATCATATTTTCGTTTGTGTTTGGGGGGGGCTTATGCCTTGTGTATTGATGTACTATCAGTGTGGAGAGAGTTTGAGTATTGAGCTCCCGGGCCTGCCACTGCCGCCATATGACTACAGACACGACGTGTTTACTAAACATATTTTATATTTTTTATGCAAGGTAGTTACTCATAATAACCGATACTTCAAGCAAAGTACTTGGTATCGGTGTCCAAAGTACTTGGTGATCCATGATGACGACCTCATCAGTGGCCGCAACGAGTGGCTCGTGTGTAAGGTCATCTACTCACCACTTTTTGTGGCGACCATTTTTTGTTGCGCGCACTTTTGTGGCGGCCACTGACCATTAAAAAGTGTCTCGTGTGAACCGGCCTATAGTGAAAACCTGTGATTAGAGGCTCATGCCCCCCCGTGTGTCCTCCGATGCACTCGCAAACGAAGGTAGAGTTGATAGGCAGGGCATGTGGGTGTTCTTAGACCACTCGACGGGCAGACAGGAACTCGGGTCACCGAGAACGCGGTCGAGGGCGCTAACCATCCGCTACCGCCTCCCCTAAATATGGGAACAACATTTCCTTTCCCCCACAATAACGGACACGCCTATCTCAAACCCATTTCCCAAAAATGTGCACTAAAAGACTCATTAACAACCTCCTTGCATTCCTTTAATACCCCCCGCTGTGGGGAGTCACCTTGTCGTGGGTGGCGGGGCTTTAAGCGTGGTCGACGGCGCCACCTACTCTGGCGGCCTGCCTGCCATTGATGGGTTCGGTGGCCCCTCGGCCTCGTGGACCAAGCGCTCCCCCTTCCCTCACTGGGAGGTGGAGCCCTTCCGGGGATGTCGCCTTTATACTCCTCCCCTTTCTCTCCTTTCTTAGGGCGATTTAGGCCCGGTGAGACCCTTCTCTTCCGTTTTACGCTTCTTCTTCCTTTTTAAACTTCACGCTCCGCTCCCCACGTGTTTGCCGTGCATGGCGCGGATATTCCCGCGCGCCCTCTATTGGTAGTTGGTCACAGTGGGGCGGATTTGTATTCCCTTCGGTGGCAAACGCTCCTTCTGGGGGTTGGGGTGAGACGGGAGGTCCAGTTGGCCCGCTGGACAAACGTGGTCATCGTTTGGTAGGCAAGCGGGGT
>JACEEZ010011774.1:2500-10000 GCA_016584305.1 Chionoecetes opilio
CCTGATAATAGTCACTTATCACTATCACTCAGCTCTGCCCAGCAACCAGTTATTCACCATCACTTTGAATTCATGACACTCGCTCCGTAAAAGGCTGTTTGTGATATCAGCGTTTTCCCACCAACTTATATAAGCGTTTTTTTAAAAACTGAGGGCTGGGGGGCCCCACTTTCGGCGCGGGGCTGTAATACTCACCAGGGGGAAGGGGCCCCCAAACTGGGGGGTTTGGACCGGAGGCCCAGGTGGTAGGTTTTTCCCCCCATTTTAACGCCAAAAACCCCCAAACCCCTCCCATTTCACTTTTGTCTTTTTCCCCTTCCCCTTTCCCTTCCCCAAAAACTCTTTTTTCCCTCCCCTTTTTTTACTTCTTTTTTTCCCCCTCTTCCTCCAGTCTCCCCAGTTTCCTTCCCTCTCTTTTTTTTTACCACTGTTCCACTCTATCGCTTTCTCGCCTCTATACTTTTTTTTTTTTTTTTCCTTTTCTCTCTCTCCTCTCTCTCCCCTTTTCCCCCTCTCTTTTTTTTTATCCCCTTTTCCCCCCCCCCCCCCGGTTCGTGGATGTGTTTTATTGTGTTATAAAGGGGCCCTGCGGCCTTTAGGGGGGGGTTTGGCAAGGGGGCTCTACACCTGTCCAAAACACCTGAGGAAAAAAGGTGGGAAAAGGGGGTGATTTTTATTCCAGTTTTTTATTCCCTCGTACAAAATTCTGAAATTTTTCCCGAAAAAAGGGTTTTTTTTTTTCTCGCTTAAATCTTATCTCCCCCCCCTTTCTCCCTCCTTCCTTTTCCCCTTTTCTCAGTCAATTTTCAAGAGATGTTTAAATTTAAATTTAATGTTTGTTTTTTTGAAGCATGAGTAAAAACGCAAGAAAAATGGGAGGAAAAATACAAAAAAACAATTGGTCAAAACAAGGGATAAAAAAGAGTTTTTTTTTTTTATCATTGTTTGAAGTTAGTTTTTTAAAATTTGGGTTGTGATTTGTTGTGTTATTGGGGCATCATCAATGAAAATATTTTATAGTAAATAAAAGGAAAAAAAATATTTGATAAAATGTTTACTTAATTGGATGATAATAATGATATATTGAAAATTTAATAATAATTTTATGATATAAATTTAATGTAATAGTAATAATGAAAATTTAATGAGGTAATAATACTTTAATGAAAATTTAATGAAAAATGAAATAAAATAAAAAGATAATATAATTCCCTCTAAAAATTTTTTTTAATTTTTTTCAATTTTTTTTTTTAATTTTTTTTATTTTTTTTTTTTTTAATTTTTTTTTTAAAATTTTTTTTTTTTTATTTTTTTTTTTTTATTTTTTTAATTATTGTTAAAACTTTATTTTTTTTATTTATATTTTTAACAATTTTTTGTTTAAAAAAATATTTTTAAAAATTTTTCTAATCATTTCATCATAGCCCCCGGGTTTTTCTTTTTCCTTACCCCTCCCCCTTCCCCCCATTCCCCGTTTACAAAAATTAAAATAGCCCGGAGCCAAAAAGCATTTTTTAAATTGTGAACGAGGGCCCAAAAGGGTTTTTTGACACAAAAATCAAGTTTGGCCCCTCAGACAAAATTTTCAGCTTTTTGCGGGCCGGAGCGCACCCGGGTTTTAACCCTTTAAAACCCCCAAAAAATAAAAGGGGTTTAAAAATTTAGCTATTTTTATGCTTTAAAAACCCCCAAGGCCAAAAATAGATAAACAAAATTGCTGGGCTCCGACCAATGAATGGAAAAGGACAGCAATTTTGGGGTGGGGCTTTCCCCGTGACGGCAAGCCCCCCCCCTTTGGTCAATAATGACTTTTATTCATGCGAAAAAGCGCCAAGGCTGGAAATTTGGTTAAATTGTTCGTAAGAGTCCCTGTACTACATAAATGCACAACGACAGAAAATATGGGGGGGCCTCTCCCCCCCCCATGTTACACCATGACATTTCACCGTACCCCCCTCCCCCCCATGGCGTTACGAAATTTTTTAAAACGGCCGTAAGTCTCCTCCTTTCCCCCCGCCCCCCTCCCACTCACGGGCGCCACCAAAATGTTTTGACTGGGGGCCCAAGGTTGGATACAAGAAAGGGTTTTCTGGGGGGGAGTAGAGAAATTTCGCTTGCAAGCGGCATTTTTTCTTGCTGTTCCCCCCAGAAAAAGCCACCGTGTTTTTCCATAGAAGGCGAGCAGCGGTGAGATCTAAGCAAACAAAGATCAAATGATTTTTGACCTTAAAATTTTTTACAGGGGACGTATCCTATACCAAGTGAAAAGTGTGCAGATTCAGGAAGTGTGCTTTTAAAAGTAAGTGATCAAAAAATAGCCGAGCAAAGAGGTGTGAATCCAAACAAGTGGGGGAAAAGTTTATGCACTCTTTTACTTTAAACCCGTTTTCGTATACTTGACTTACATTACAGTTAAAAACTAGGGGGGGGGCATCAGAGAGCGCATACCCCCGCCCAAATTTCCATCAATTTTTTATATAATAATATTTAATATTTTATATATATATATTTAAAATGAAAAAACATATGAGCGCATACCTCCCCCAATATTTTTTAATTGGTTGCCATGGCAACAGTTGTCAATAAATTTCATCCAAAATTAAATCAGTTCTTCCTTATACCAAATAGACTTGGTATACCGAGTTTGGTCTAAATCTATTCCTAACTTTTTGAGAAATCCTGTACACTAACAAACAGACAGACAGACAGACAGATCGGGGTGAAAACATAACCCCTCCAACTTCGTTGGCGGAGGTAAAAATGTATACTAATGCGATGCAAAATTTCCTCAGGAAGTCGATAGTGGTCTGTGTTTCTTAATATGCAATGGTATTGTCAGCAAATCGGGTAAAAGTGAGGTGTGTAAAGTTGTTGATTTTCGATCAAGTCACACATTCCAGTCTTTAACTGCAGCTGTTCTGCTGTAAACAATGTTCGAATGCATATCAAGCAATATATACAGCTGTGACGATTATATTATCCTTAATTACACGCCGCAACCTCCCTTATTTTATTCAATCTTTTATGATAAGACATTAAAGCAAGAAAGTGTAATTGATTCTGTCGAAAGTACACTGTTGTCATTCTTTTATTGAAGCAGAAACCACCGCCACGTCAGGCGAACGCGACAGTGCCCAAACAAATATTTATCTTGCTCCAGCAAGAAATCTCTTGCCGGTCGGGCAATCATCTTCTCAGGATGATTGAACAGCAAACGAAATTTGAGCAAGGGAAATATTTTCTCTTGCAAGCGAAATTTCTCTTGCTCCCCCGCAGAAAACGCCTCTAGTGTGAAGTGGCTAAGGCATTGCTATTAACAATAAATGGTTGAATTTTCATTAGACCTCTGACTCAGATCGGGGGTGGCCAATGAGATTTCAGGTCGTGGCTACCCCTAGATCCGCCACTGCCCACTCATTCCTCTCACTCTCTCTCCCACTTGCTCCCTTTCTCTTTCTACTTCCCTTACGCTGCAGATATATGAAGAAAATCAATAAAATAAAGAGTTGTTGGTTAACAGTAATCCTCTTCCTCCTCCATACTGCCTGCACACGCGTCCTGCACTGCTTGCTGGCTCGCTCTCGACTGTTGCTCGTACCGGTTTACACAAAGAACTCAACACTGCTTCGAAACACTAAACCTTTCCGTTATTTCCTTTCCACGCCCTTAACTACTGTTGACCTTTGACCAATAATTTTGACCTGTAAGTCTGTAACGTTATCTAAGTCTTAGATGTTAGGAAATGTGATGAGTTAGTAATAGTGTTGGTGCGTTTTGTAGTTTTTTTTTAATAGATTATAGTGATAGGGTTCGTTAGTGCTTCGAACAAGTTAACATCGTCGCAGAGGGTTTGTGGGTAGGATATCATTCTTTTTTCTTTTTTTTTGCTACGTAGTTTGTGGGTTGTTTAAGGACTGGTTTGCTTTGTCAGCAGTGGTGTAGCTAGGTATCTATCAATGGGGGGGGGGGGGGGGGGCACATAGGCAAGCGGAGCTCAGGGGCCACTCTGATGCCACATACTGTAGTAGGGTAGCTGTAAGGGCATATTCTAAAGTCGGATCAGTGGTGCATTAGAGCATTATACATAATACGGCAGCACGAACAATGGGTGGCACCTAAGTGAGGCACAATATTCTCATGAGGGGGCCACGTACCTCCCATGCCCCCCCCGTAGCTACGCCACTGCTCACACATTAAACTCAGGAGGAACAAGAGTACAGAAAGAGCACGCCAAGAGTACGACTAATACAAACATCAAAACTTGTGCTATAAAAAGTGTTACAGTTCCCTGAGTGTTGAATATTTCTCACGCTAATGCCATTTTGGGAAGAGGAGGAAAAGGTGAAGGAAAGAAGAGGTAAAGGAAATAGGAAGAGGAGGAAGAGTTTAAATGGAAGAAGTAAAGAGGAAGAGTGAGAAGAGGGAAGAGTAGTTTTAAGTTATGTGTACTTAGAGTTTTAATGAGAATCTGAAGATTGTAACGTTGTACTAAATAATGAGTATTTTCCCCCTCCTCAAATACTACTACTACTGCTGCTTTACTACTACTACTGCTGATGCTACTATATACTAACTATTACTACTGCTCTTACTCTGTACTGCACTTAATACTAGTATAGTACTAGTACTAGTACAAAACTATAACAAATACTACTACTATTTATATTTATGTGTTATCTTTCAATACTCTTTTCATTATGGGTTTCTTTAGTATAATATCTCTTCCTCTCTCTTTTCTCTTTTCTCTCTCTCTCTCTCTCTCTCTCCTCTCTCTCTCTTCTCTCTCTCTCTCCCCTTCTTCTCTCTCTCTCTCTCTCTTCTCTCCTCTCTCTCTCTCTTCTCTCTCTCTCTTCTCTCCTCCTCTTCTCTCTTCTCCCCTTTCTCTCTCTCTCTCTCTTCTCTCTGCTTTCTCTCTCTCTCTCTCTCTCTCTCTCTCTCTTTCGCTCTCTCTCTTATCTATAGTACAAATGATACTTTAATTTTTATTATCGGGACTTTTATCATGATCTCTTTTATCCTCTAAAATACCCTCCTCCCCCTCCTCCTCCTCCTCCTACTCCTCCTCCCTCCTCCCCCTCCTCCTCCTCTCCTCCTCCTCCCCCCCTTTCCTCCTCCTCTCCCCCTCCCCTCCTCTCCTCCCGCCCAAGGAGGAGGTAAACTACTATCAAAAAAGACGTATCGACAAAAAACTATCGCCCAATCAGTTTAACATCAGCTGCTGGAAAATTGATGGAAAATCCATCATAAGAGACAAAATCTTTAAGTCTTAGAAGAAAAGACAAAATTTAAAGGGATTCGCAGCAGGGATTCAGAAAAAACGCTCATGCCTCTCAAATTTACTTGATTTTTACAATATTGTATTCAAATGTACAACAAACGGGGCAGTAGACGTAGTTTACCTCGATTTTCAAAAAGGTCGACGAAGTTCCACATAAGCGTCTCATTAACAAGGTAAAAGCCATGGTATAAAGGCCTTTCTTTCGAATTGGATAGAAAAATGGCTGTCAAATCGTAAACAAAGGGTGGTGATAAATAGCAATTCTTGTGGCTGGACCAGGGGTAAATAGTGGCGTTCCTCAAGGATCATTTCTCGGACCTATCCTGTTCTTAATATATATAAATGACATTGACGAGGAATCACATGCAGGATATCGAAATTTGCTGAGGGACACGAAAATCACAAACATAGCCTCTACAGAATCTCAGCGCCAAACTCATCCCAAAACGACTTAAACACGCTAACAGAATGGTCAAAACCATGGCAAATGAATTTCAACCTTGACAAATGTCATGTATTACATATTGGTAATAACAACCCTAATGAAAGTTACGTGATGAACGATTTCCAACTAACAAGTGTTGATAAAAAAAAAAGATTTAGGCGTTACAATCTTGAAAGATCTCAAACCGAATAACCAAATTATAGAGGTATTAAAATGAAAATAGATTGGTTGACTTTCATGGACGAACTTTCAGTTTCAAATCAGAAAAAGTGATACTCACTCTTTTTTTAAATCGCTTGTTCGCCCCATCTTGAATACTGTCTGCAGTTTGGTCACCTTATTATTAAAAGGACATGGAAAAAACTAGAAAAAATACAGCGCAGAGGGAACCAAAATAATACTTAGATTGCGTAACAAATCGTACGCAAATCGGCTCAAATAACTTAACTTATTCCCATTTAACAAAACGAAGGCTAAGAGGTGACCCCATCGAAGTCTTTTAAAAACTTCAAAGGATTTACGAACGTAACCCAGAAAATCTTTTCACGCTAGACCGGTCAAGCTCAACTAGAAACAACGGATTTAAAATAATCAGGAAAGGTTTGTAACGAACGAGCCCAAAATACTTCTTCACAAAGCCGTGTTGTAAACGTATGGAATGGGCTGCCCCCAGACGTAGTAAACTCAAAATACAATAGAATCATTTTAAAAAACGCCTCGATAAAAATTTCATATCAAATCCCCGGTTGTCACAGTTGTCTCGGGGTTAAACATTTATTTAGCCCGGGCCCCTGATGCTTACTTCATTTCGTTAAAATGATTGCGAGCGCGTCTACACAACCCCCCCCACACGTCTCAGACAGCCCCGAGTTAACGGTCACTACTACAACTTTTGACCTGTGACGGGTTGTGGGGTTCAATAAGGGGCCCTGACAGTTTGTGACCCCCATCGGGATTTATGTACTAGGGGTCACTGCTGCAGGGGGCATTAAAGTGTACGGGTCCTACTGGGAAAGTGCACAACGATGTGGATTGAACGGAGCTGGGGCCTGATTGACTGCTGCCTCACAAGAAAGCGCCCCGGGAGGCGGGCCGCACCACCTTGAACTTACACACTTGAGCCTACACCAACACTACATTAGACTCATGACATACACAGATAGTCCCGAGTTAACGGTTACCATACTACTCTCGACCTGTGACGGGCTGTGGATCAGCAAGGGTCCTGACAGTTAGTGATAACCATCGGGATTTAAGGTACCAGGGGTCACTGCTGCAGGGGGCATTAATAGTGTACGGCGTCTACAGGGAAAAAGTACCAATCCGCAGTGGACTGAATGGAGCTGGGGCCTGTTTGACTGCTGCCCCAAGAAAAGCGCCAGGCAAGGCTGCCGCACCCCCCTTGAACCTCCACACTTTTTTTTCCCCACCATTACAAAACACACAAAAACTTTGACCTACTATCAAGCACTAAACCTACCCCCACAAACATAGTAGTAGTTAGCATAGATTACAGCTTTCAATTCCTCACAAATTCCATGCAGTTTTTCTATACTGCAGGGTATCACTTCATTCGGCCAGCTTCGACTGGAGGTATGGTGGGTGGGGAGAAGCCTTCTACTTTCCTATCTTTTCTCTTTTTTTAAATCTAGTTAGTGTAGTGTAGTTAAATCAAACAGCCATGTAAGGACCTAATGGTCTGTTGCTGTATGTGTTTCCTTGTAATCCTTTGTAATCCTCCTCCTCCTCTTCATTCTCCTTCTTCCTTTTTCCATAA
>JACEEZ010011774.1:12500-25693 GCA_016584305.1 Chionoecetes opilio
TCTTACTCCTTTCTCCCTCGTCCCGCCTCCTTCGTGATATTGGGAGCCATCATTCAGGAATTTACACTGATTGTTCTGTCCTACTGTGACTGAGACGTCGCAAACATGAGGTAGAGGAGGACACGATGAAAAGACGAGATGATGGAAGAGGAAGGGGAAACGAAAGGAAGATGTAAAATCTAGTGAAAAAAAATGAAACAGGAAAAAGAGAGGAGGAAGAGGAGGATAATGACGGGGACAAGATGAAAAGAGGTGATGAAGGAAGAGGAAGGGGAAACGAATAGGAAGATGTAAGGTCAGTGAAAATCTAATGAAACAGGAAAGAGAGAGGAATATGAAGATAATGAGTAGAACAAAAGTATGAGTACATCGAAACAACAGATAGCAGAGGACCAGTTAAAAGTCTGTGACGGGGTTATCTGGTGACCTAAATCAATAGATAATTACGGATGGCGGAATCTGATATTGGGACTATATAATATTGGATACTTGGACTGGAGTGTTGCTGTGAAGTGTGGGGGAGGTGTATCCACCTTCTTTCCTGTTAATATAGGAGTGAGGCAAGCGTGAGTCCCTGCCCCATCACATTTCTACACTTTATGGGACTGGATATTGGGCAAAGTTGGAGATCAAAGTGATTGTGGAGCATCCCTCGGCAACACCAAGATCACTGATCTTGTTTTTGCCGATGATGCAGTAATCTTTGCCGAGTCGCTGGAGGTCATGGTGATGGCTCTCGAGGCGCTACACGAGGAGGCAAAGCTTTTGGGACTTGAGGTCTCCTGGTTCAAGACCAAGGTCCAGGTGTTTGGAGGCTTACTAGATGAAACAGTACAGTTTGTTCATGTGTGCGGCGAGGACATTGAAATCTTAGAAAGTTTTACATACCTGGTTTGATTGGTTAGCGCAATCATAATGACGGCGGGTCACGTCAAGAAGTCTTACGGTGGATTGGCATAGCCCACGGTGTTGTGGACTCGCTAAGCAGGAGTATTTGGCGTTGTCAGTACCCGTGCAGGAGGACAAAGATCCGGATCTTCAAGTCGCTTGTGATCCCTGTCTTACTCTATGGTTATGAGACATGGACACTAAATAGCCATTGGAAGAGACAAATCGATGCCTTTGGTAATAAGTGTCTTCGCAGAATCATGGGATATCACTGGGATGATTATGTGTCAAATCAGTGATTGCACCGTGAGACTGAATCGAGGCCTATTACCTGCACAGTCCGTCAGCGCCAACTTCGGCTATATGGGCATGTGGCACGCTACCCTGAAACCGATCCTTTCTATCGGGTTGTATCTGTAAGAGACAATCCGGCGTGGAGGAGGTTAAGTGGGCGCCCACAATGCTCGTGGCTGGGGCAAGTTGATGTTTCTTGTCAATAGCTGCTTGGTAAGGGGAAAGGAGCCTGCACGGAGACTCGCGCGTGGTGACCCCCTGGAGTGGCGTCGTAGGGTGGGCGAGGTGATGCGCCCCCAGGCGTATGCCCCCAATGATTGATTGATTGAATATGATAGTACAAGGCAAGGCTCCTCCCCACCCACCCACCCCTGACTTTGGAAACGTGTAGGTAGGAATCGGCAAGGAACCAGAAGAAGAAGAATCAGAAGTGAACACAATGTAGGCTACTTACAAAAAAAAAAAAAAAAAAAAAAAAAAAAAAAAAACGGGGATATGGAAATTCTGTGATAAGAAGTGAAATAGAAGAAAATGATAAAGCATGTAATGGTGGTAATTGGTAATGTTGATATTCTGGCAACCGCTGGCTGTATACGTACGCTTGGCGTCTAGCCTTTGTCTACGGGGCAGCCAGGTCGCCCGCTGCTCTCTGACAGTCTGACCTCATCCCCACTTCCCCACTACACTTCACTTGGAGAGGAAACGCTCTCTTCCCCGGCCTCGACCGCATTGGCCGGACCTGTTGTCTTGGCTTCCCCCTCCACGTGTAAATACAAATACACTTAGACTGTGTACATTCCTATCAATATATCCCTGCATCATCATCCTTGGAGATAACTTGTCACTCACCGGGCGTGTCCTTGAAGAGGACGTGATTGACCTACACCACGATGCCTATCCACTCGCTACCTGACTACCCGCGACACACCACGTAACTCTACCCTGGGCTGCTTCCATACCCTGCAGCCTTCACTACACTCCAAGATCTACCATTTCAAGCAGAAAACCATATATATTTTTATTTAAACAGATATTAAGCATGCTGATGGGTTAGATTTAGTTTAGGCAGTAAATGTTCAAGGTCACATATGTTTTTTTTATAATGAGGTGAAGAACTATCTAATTGGGTCTTGAAGCTAAATAGTGTTGCAGCACAAACTCCTATAGCTGAGAGTCTGTTCCAGGAAGAAGAGGAGGAGGAGGAGGAGGAGGAGGAGGAGGAGGAAGAGGAGGAGGAGGACAAGGCGGAAGATGTTGATGATAAGAAAAGTACGTAGCAAAAAATCACGAGAACTTTGATCATTGAGGTATAATAATTAAGGTCAGGAGGATGAGAAGCCTTCACTAATTAATTATTATATTGGATACTGTGTTGCCATTATCATTATTGTCATTGTTAATATTATCATTACTATTATTATTATTGCTCAAACATCAAGAAAACAAGAACGTAGATCGAGTCTTCGTATATAACATCCATTACTTACACATTTTCATTAGCATTAAATCAACAAAAAACATTTCTTTCACAAATTACATCTTCCCTCCAACATTTTTTTAATCCTCAACCAAAGCCTTGAGAGAAACACGGCAACCCGGCTCACCTGTAACGCGTCCTTCCATCACGCTGAGTTTATATTTTTTTATTCCATTTTGAATACGTGTTTTCTGGGACGTGCAGGGAGGGACTCGTGTAGAATAAATATAAAAGAAAACGAGGAATTCTCGCGCTGGGCTCAAGGTTACGTGTTCGTGAAGGAAAGATCAGCGACGCGCGAAAAACGACTTTGCGAAATAGTTTTGTGCAGAGAGAGAGAGAGAGAGAGGACAGAGACAGAGACAGAGACAGAGACAGAGACAGAGACAGCTTTGACTTCACAATATTCGATAATGGCAATATTTTAAGCTTTTTCCTTCTTCCTTATAGACGCGGACTTACCAATTCAATCTATTCTATGAAAGTTATTTGAACGACAGTGTGTAAGAAATTATAATAAGGGTAATAGGCGAGGCAATATAACTGTCCAGATAAAGAGATGAATAAACAAAAACAATATTACGATACGTCAATTGTTTTTCATTAATCGTATTCTTTCCAAAGTGTAGTGTTGTAGTACCTATATATTTACGTGTTATGGCATATTCTTACAGTATAAGGGCATGGCTGTGGTGGTGGTGGTGGTGGTAGCGGTGGTTATAGTGGAATGTATAGTTCATCTTATGTTGTGGACAAGTTGAGAAAGTTGTATATTTGGGGTGCTTTTTTAGTGGGGTTGTAGAGGGGAGATGGAGGTAGAAGAGGTGTGTTTGGGAGTGTAGTGAGTTGGGTTGTGTTGGGTAGGGTTAGAGAGGGGGAGGGTTAGTAATGTTGGAGTTTTTAAAGGGAAGTAAGAAAAGTGGTTCATTTTGCGTGTGTGTGTGTTTTTAAAAAATAACAAAGGTAAGTTGAAAGATAAATTCGGTGCGTGTCATTTTGGTTAAGCGGCTATTACACGGCACTATTCTGCTCAGTGAGCAGTTCACTGAGCAGTTTGAGGATTTTGCTCGATGAAAGCCTGTTTGGTTGAGCAAAACAGAGATCTACTTCGAAGCTATTTTTGCTCGTCATTGAGTGAGCAAAAACGTTTTGTTAAAAGGCCCGGGAAATTAGTGGATGACTATATTATTTATTGCAAGATCATTTTCTTCAAAAAACTCTCAAAAAGACATCACATGCCTGCTGACGGACAGACGAGATGGAAAGCTTACTGATTGACTTAGTTCAGGCACATCCTACAACATGGAACATATATAGCCTTATTTGTTAAAAAAAACATTAAAAAAGAAAACATACACCCTAAATACCTAAGAAGCCTGACCTAAGTCTTTTTATTACGGTGATACACAGGCGACAGGTGTGTTGCGGGGGCCGTACAGGTGTGTAGTGACAGGTTGTGGTGTATATGGTAAAGCGAGAGAGGCTTAGAGTGCATTTGTTAGCACCCGAGTGTGTGTGTCTGACCTAAAGAGCGAACGCGTAGTTCTCGTCCACTATAACGGCGTCAGCCCCGTACCGCCACGGCCACGGGTACGGCGCGGGCCACAGTGGTCCATAGAAGCTACTCACGGGGATTACAGGAAGTTTAAATGGAATCAAAAGCCTTTGGCCTAAGAAAAAAAAAACTTTCTTAATTAGGTATATTGAATTGAAAGTAGTTAGTTTCGTACACTAATTTTGAGTATTTTCGTACATACTTGGCTTGGTGTCATTTCGTAACTCTAGTAGTCAAGTTCAACTCTGCGCTGAGTGTACGAAACGACTATGGTTTCAATAGACTACGAAACAACTTTTTGGTAATAATGGACGAGAGTTTCGCGGTCGTTTTCAGAGACACCAACTATTTTTGGTAAAACTTTGGAAGAAGTCCTTCACCCCTATCTTTTTTTTCTTCCCCCTATAGCCAACAAGCCTGGAGAACTGGCGGGAATACGGGGTTTTTGGGTGAGGGAAGCAAATATAAGTGATTTATGGATCTCCCAAAAAAAATCATCAAAAGTCACTATAAGTAAAAATCTAACCTAACCTAACCTTAACCACAAAGTATACCTAACCCAACCTAACCCACAAAGTTTTAAACCCAAACCTTATACCTAACCTAACCTTAACCTTAAAAAAAGATACCTAACCAACCTAAACCTTAACCCCAAAGTATACTAACCTAACCAACCTTAACCACAAAGTATACCTAACCTAACCTAACCTTAACCACAAAGATACCTAACCTAACCTAACCTTAACCAAAAGATATAAACCTAACCTAACCTAACCACAAAGTATAACCTAAAACCTTTAAACCCCTTTAAATAACCATACCTAACCCAAAAAGTATACCCCAACCTTAACCACAAGGTATACCTAACCTAACCTAACCTTTAAACCACAAAGTATATCTAAACTAACTAACCTAACCTTAACCACAAAGTATACCTAACCTAAAAATTTAAACCCTTTAAACCAAAAGTATACCTAACCTAACCTAACCTTTAACCCCCAAAGTATACCTAACCTTAACCACAAAGTATATAACTAACCTAACCTAATTAAACCACAAGTTACCAACCTAACCTAACAACCAACTGGAAATTAAATTTTTGAGGCACCTATATTCATAGCGGCGTGTGGGTTAACCAAGGCTGAGCGCAAAGCTGGAACCTTTACAGATGTTAAGTAAAAATAAAAACATACAGTGCGGAGTATTTCAGTCAAGCGGAAGATGAGTTCCAAAGTATTCCCTATTTTTTCTTGGCTAATAGGTGCTTGGGTTTTAATGGAGAGTTTTATTTTGCGCAAAACCCCCCCCCCAAAAAAAAAAATGTAATAATAATGAAACCTAAACTAACCTTATAGGTTTTAATGAACTTAACCTAACTTAAAGGGTTTAATGAAACCTAAACCTAACTTAGGTTTTAATGAAAACCTACCTAACCTTTTTAGGTTGGTAATGAAACCTAACCAATTTAACCACAAAGTAGCTTTTTTTTTTCTTTTTTTTCTTTTTTTGCGCAAAATAAGCTTCTCCTTACAACAACACGCTTATTAGGAACGCTATGATCATTTGTATCATTACCGCATCAGGTCTGTATGCATTTGCTCTCAAAACACGATCACCGTGTAATAGTTTCGTTGAGCAGCTCAAATGAAATTGCTCAGTGAGCAGTTGCTCATGAGCAGAAAGTGCCCGTTAATAGCGCCTTTAAGACAACATTGGAGAGAAAAAAATTTTTAAAAATTAAAAGAAAATGTGTTGAAAAATAGCACCGAACTTGCAATTTTTTTCAACGTAAGGTATTAAAAAACATTAAAACTTTAAAAAGCACGGTACAGTCCTTTTTTTGCTTCTGCCTTCCCAAAATATATGAATAGGGAAAGATATAGATATAAAAATTTTTATGATATACATAATACATAGTATAAAACACACATAATAAGGTAGTCACAAAGACCAGTAATTTCTTTTTTCATTAGTGTATTCACATTTTCCAAAAAAGTTATCATTTATTCAAAAACAAACCCCTGTGCAAAAGCTTTCGAGGCATTTTTATGTAAATATTTTTATTCGTTCGTTTTAAGACCCCAAACCCCCAGCCCCCCAAACCCAACAACCACACACACCCCCAACCACACCCCCCCACCCCACCCCCCCCCCCACCCCCCCCCCACCCCCCCCACCCACACCCCCACACCCCACCCCACCCAAAAACCCCCACAAATATTTTATATATATTATATATAATATAATATATATATAATATTTTAAAATTAATATTATATATTATATATATTATAAACACCACTCCCCTAAAACATCATTTCCTTTATTCGACACCAAATGCAAGAAAAAAGGGGAAAGAAAATTATATTTCACAATTTATTAAACCGACATTTACTTTAATTTTTATTCTATTGCTTCATTCTTCCTATTTTAGTCTAAAAAAAATTAATACCCTAAGGGTTTTACCTTTGAAATATATACTGATATATTCGTTTTTTATATTTCTGTTCATTAGAAAACCCGGGGGAACAATTTTTGTTAGTTGGGTCTGACACTTGTTATTAGTAATTTTTGGGTGCTAACCCAAATGATCTCTTTTTTTTCTATCACGTCAATTTTTGAACTGTGGATTTTCGTTTTCGTAAAAAATATAAAAATCTGACAAACAGTAACAGTGCTTTTTTAAAAAAAGTTGCAAATTTAAACATAAAATAAAAAAGAAAAAAATGGCATAATAGAATGTTTATTTAACATTTCATGTTTTTAAAAAGGGATGGCTAAATTGTGTGCAGGTTAGGGGAAAAAAATTTACTTTTGTACTTTTTTTGGGATTTTTTCAATTTTGAGGCATCGTTTTTGTGCTCCAACAATTCAACCATCATATCACACCCCATCTACCCGGGTAACTTTTTCTTCCAAAACCCTTCAAATTTTGGGTAAAATCGTTCACCTTGCTCGCCCTAGCACACCAAGATTTTCCGGAAAGTGGCAAGGGGGTATGCAAAAAATGTACTTTAATACTTGTTGAAAACACCCTTTTTTAGCTCTCCAAAAGTTTCGAACAATTTCTGTGTAATTACTTGCACGTGTATTTCCAAAAAATTTCTTGACGCGTCTTTAATGATGCCACATTCTTTTTCAAGGCTGACATAGTCCTTTGAAATGTTCATCTTTGATGGCTGTCGAATTTGGGGACCATAAAAACACACCGCCTTTGATTTTTTAAATTGACAGCCCCCAGGAGGCCAAGATGATGTACTTCAAACAGTCGCCATCAGTTGAAAATGTTTTACAAATTTTTTTCAGGGGAACCTATTTAGGGGGCAGAGGGGGGAATATTTTTTCTTCCTGTCAAAAAGGGGCTCTGTAAAATTTTTGGATCCCCGGGTTTTAAGATCGATCTGGGAGGCCAATTCGTTGCCCCCAATGTTCTCTCGACTCTGCTATCCCACATACGAGAAAGGGGGGTCTGTGTGTATCCACTTTGTTGACCAAGAAGGAAGGACCCTTTTTAAGGTCCACGATGATCCAATTGTTTTTTGTCATATTGCAAAACCAATGACTCTCTTTACATCTCCCTATTCTTCACGAAGACGAAACCCAATGCCCAAAGGGACTGCGCCAAACAAAAATTGCCATTGTGTAGAAGGACACACTTTAAGTCCGCTTTGAGCTATCATAAACAATCGCCATTCATTTGGGGTTGTGATTGAAACCCTAATTCCCTTTAGTAAACCGAAAAATTTTTGGGAAAAAAAAAACCCGCTGGACTTCGAAAGTACTCAGAAATGTACTTTCTCTGGTTCGAAAATATGTACCTTCACTCCTTGTTTTAAATATGTTTTTTTCGTTCATTTGATGCTAGTATTTGAAACTTTTTGGGTAGGCTCAAATCACGTGCTAAATCTTCAACTCGTGCTGATCAAAACCCCCATGAACTGAATCCTGTGAATGTCAAAATTGCATCTTGCTGCACGCGTTCTTCAACACACTCAGGTCTTCTAGAGGAGTAGTTTTCGAAAAATGGCACTGGAAATTTTACTGAAAGGGCATTGGGTTTTTAGCTGACGGTGATTTGGATATTCTATTTTCTTTTATTTTTTTGTTTTCCTGAGTTTTTTACTAAAAAAAGAACCGTCTGT
This sequence comes from Chionoecetes opilio, assembly GCA_016584305.1. NCBI lineage: Eukaryota > Metazoa > Arthropoda > Malacostraca > Decapoda > Majidae > Chionoecetes > Chionoecetes opilio. The sequence continues at coordinate 20,857 of JACEEZ010011774.1, forward strand.
GGATGATTTTCTGCTCTCCAAAACCTGGGGTACCAAAAGCCCAAATTTTCACGTGTCCTTTGGGCCCCCCGTAATCTCTCCCCACACGCTTGCACACTTTTTGTAGGGGCCCATAGCTTGTCTTGATCACCGAGTTTTCACTTTAAATATGCAATATGCTTTTTTGACAAAAACGCTGATGCTTGCCCCTGCTTGGGGTGAAACTCCCCATATATAGCAGAAGGAGTCAGGGTTGTTTAAAGGGATTACGACGAGACTAGCAGGGGCGACATGATTAAACAAAAGAAATATATACCCGTAAATAAAATACTAAGGTGGAATAGTTACAAGCTTTGAAAAAAAAAAAAAACACATAAAACGAAATAAAATTTCAATGGTATGTTGTTTCAAGGTTAAGAGAAAAATAGGAAAGGGCAAATCCTCCTAATTCCTACTACCCACTTTCTGTTTGCAGATATTGATAGTACTGACCTATTGGGGAGCTGCACACACCTCACCGACGGGCTAATTGTAACTGCACAAACAAAATTTTCCACATAGCTCCGTGAATCAAAACGTAAACAGCTGGCAAGTTTTTTACACTACAAATGGAATTTTTCTTATCTGAGGGTAAACTGTGGAAAAAACTTGAGTGCTAGAAAAAAACTGACTACGATTGGAAAAAAAAAAAAAGCAGCCAATTTTTAGTCTAAATAAGCTCAAAAATCTAAAATCAAAAATTTTTTTTTTTTCAAATTGTTCCCCAGTGTATTTAGCCGTTATTCGGAGGTAAAAACGGTGGTGTGGTGGTGGTGTTGAAAAAGTCTGCAATGGGGGTGGTGGTGATTAGTGTCCGTGAGAGTGGCTTTGAACGTAAATTTTGCGGAGGCAGTGTGCTTTTAGGGAGCGTAGTGAAAGTTTTTGCCAACCGCCCCTCCAGCCCCGCCACCTTGTAAGAGACACTGTTTATAATTTTTCAAAAATTAATCAATGTAAGGGGCGTTAATATGTGTTTATATATGTGGTGCGTGTGGGGTTTTGTACTATTGGTGTTTTTTAGGGAAATAAAGGGAAAAGTATCTCCCCGGTATGTTCGCGGGATCTTGTACTTTTGTATTTTTTTTTTTTTAGAAGTGTTTTGTTTGTGTGTGTATGAAAATGTAAACAAATATAAGTTGAAAGCGAATTCAGTGTATTTAATTTCGGTACTGTTGTTAAAATGTTATAAAAAAAACCCAGGGTACTGAAAAAACGTTTAGAGTTTCTTTGAATGATCATCATCGCGTTAGTTCAATTCATCGATAATCCCAAAAATTATTATTTTTCTTAGCGTGAAACTTCTGCGTTAAAAAGTTTTTTTTGCAGTTTGAAAAAAAAAGTGGGTGTTTTTTTGTTGTTTTTGAATACATAAAAAATTAATTGGATCGGAATAGATAGAGAATTATAGCTTCTATATGAAAGATAAATAATAAATAGATAGCAAATGAACAATGGAAATAAAACACAATGAAAAAAATAACGTGTCGTTACAGTATTATCTCTCTCAAAAAGAAATAAGAAATAAGGAAGCTAAAAGGGCCGTGAGACCTACCGGTATTCCCTTTTTTTAACAGTACCTACATTCACCCTTTTTTCCCCATCCATTTAAAATTATCTAAACCTCCTTTAAAGCTCACAAGGACTCCGCCTAACTACCGTCAACTGGTCCACCAAACCTTCCACCCATTGTAACCCTTTTTTTCCCCATTTTTTTTTTTAAAACTACGCTTTTTCCACTTGAATCCGTTATTTCTTTTACCCCGGTTAATGCGAAGAAAATTTTCCTACCCTTTTTTTTTAGTTCCAAAAGCACAAGGGGGGGAGGGTGTTTTCACATCATTAAGAGGGGCCCCTGTTTTTAATAACAAGTCCTTTGGGTATAGTAGAAGTTGTAGTAGTGTTATGTATATGGCAGCAATAATCTAACAATTGTGGAAATTATGACTAAAGAAATTTTTAATGGTTTTAATACTAAGGGGTTTTTTTTTTTCCAGAAAACCATTGCCCTTTAAATAAAAGGGTTTTAAATTCATTGAAAAATTTCATTTTTCACCTGGGCATTTTTGTTTTTGGGGCTTAAAAAGGGACCCGTGGGTCCCTTTCCCAAACATTTTATACTACCGGTAATGTAACACAAATATAATATAGAAAAAAATTTTAAAAAAATTTTTGGGTTTTTGTTTCCCAAACAGTTCTTCGGGAAACATTTGGGAACCTTTTTTTCAGGACTAAATATTTAAAATTGCGGGGCGTTTTTCCCTTTGCCCGCATGGATCAAAATTTTTTGGCAAAAAAGGGGGTTTGATTTCCCTCATCTCCCAAAGCCCTTTTCCCCCAGAGCCTTTTCCTTGCAGCCCCCGTAAAATTTTGGGGGCCCTGGATTCGCCAAGTTTTGTTCGGGAGTTCCCGGGTGCCCCCCGGGGTTTCCCCCTAATTTTCTTTTTTTTAAACTAGCTTTTCCACTTTTTTTTTTTTATTTCCCCCTTTTTTCCAAAAAAACCCCGGGTTTTTAAAAAAATTTGGAAAAAACTTTTAAGCAAACCTTTTTTTCCAAAACCTGTTGTTTTTTTTCTTTTTGGGGGTTTTCCCCAAAAAAGAAAACCCAAAAGAAAAGATTTTTTCACTTTCTTTTTTTGGGCATTTTGGGGTTTAAAAAATTTTCCTGTGTTTTTTTTTAAGTATTTTAAAATATCCAGAGAACCATACTGAAAATTTTAAAAGAAATATAAAAAACAAATTTATTGAAATACACTTTTAGGTTATTGTGGTGCCCCCAGAACAGCTTGCATGAAATGGTTGTAAGATCATCTGGCAACCAAATTTTAAATGTCACAAAACATATCTATAAGTTTAAAAGGACGTGAGGTCTTTTACCCAGCACATGTATAGTCTACCGTAATGTATCACAAAATTTATACATATAACGCATAAATATAAGGGTGTCTGATTCACCTAACATCTCCCGAACATGCACAAAATTCAGGCCCTTGATGCACCTTGGGTGCCTTGCAGGGGCCCGAAAAACCCCTTTTTGCAGCCGCAGTGGTTTCTTTCGGGGCAAGGTTTTGATCCTCTGGCAGTGGCGTCCCAAGAGGCTGCCACCCAAGGCCTCCTTTGTCCAGCCCCAGAAAAAAATGGGTTTGGGTAACTCGGGATTCGGGCCCAGAGTCTGGTTCCAGCAGTTGCCCGGGGAGAGAGGGCCGCTTATGTGCTGTGGAGTGCTGCCTGCGTTTGGGGGAAGTTTTTTTAGGCCCTAGACTTTGTGCGAAGAGCTTTTTCTTACATTTTTCATTTAAATGTGCCCGGTGCGTCTACATCAGCACAACGAAGCGCTCCAGCGTGACTTTGCTCCTCACTACTCACTTGGCATGGTAAGGGTTCTTCAAAGGCATCATCACCTGGAACACTTCCAAAGTCTCCCAGGCAGTCTTCTTCCCTCTGCCAGCAAAAGAAACAAGTTTCCCCCCTTGAGGGCAGGAAGATGGGGAGATAGCCATTGTCTTGGGTTCGGCGGCAGCCCGTTTGGGGAACGTATGTACCGGAAGCTGGTCCAGTACCAAAGAGCTATCCACAGCTCGTCAGGATTGATTTTGTTGAATGAAGCCACAGCCCGTCCCCCAACATCAGTATCCCCCAATGCTTTTGGCCACCTTTCTGATCCCCTTCTGCCAGCATCGCCACTGTAGAACACGGTGTCCGCCTCCTTGTGTGAACATGGGGGAGCTGTAAGTCGGGCCGGCAGGAGAGCACAGGACCTCAGTTCCACATGTTGCTCATTTCCTTGCCATTTCCCATTGGAAGACGAATGGGCCCGGGCCCCTCGTGACAGGAAACCAAAGACTCAGTCTTGTTTTGATCCACACGAAGGGGAAATCCTTCCGTTTTTTTGGCTGACGGTAGAGGGACCCTTCTTCCTGAGCCCCTTCCCCCCTTTTGTCTGGTCGTGCTTTCAGGCTGTAGGGAGATATACATCCCCAGACGAGGGCGAGTCTGTTGACCTTTTTCGATTGAGTGGAGATTAAGGTGCAAAGATTGTGTTCACATCTCTTCAAAAAGGGCTTTGCCGTTACAGGGGTTTAGCATTTGCAATAGCTCTCCTCAAGGATTTTGGCACAACCCCAGGTGGCTGTGGTTTTGGTTGGTTGATTTTAGGAGTGTAATAATCGCTTTGACCCCAAGGCGCAGTTTTTTCCCCTGTTTATATGCTGGTGGGGCTGCCTGGGTTTTCGCGTAGAAAAACTGGTCCAATCCCCCCCACTGATTGGCAGGGGAATATACAGCCTCGAAAGAGGGGGGCTACATCCTCTGCACTGCGGGCAGTTGGATCTGTGCTTTTACTGCGTCTTGGGCTTGGGAAGGGGGAAACACCTCCCACCATAAGCGGTGATAGGGAGCGGTTTTAAATTTTTGGGGGGCTTTGGTGTGTTCTCGAATCTCGCCACCCCCCCTTCCTTCAACCTCTGAGGGCGTTAAGCCCGCGAAATCAGCGTCTTAAAGACTGGTTCCCGAGGGGGCCTCACTACCGCTTTTGTGAGGCTTCCAAACCCAGGTTTTAGGCCCCTGCATCGGCATTCCAGACAGAGTAGGCTTGGGGGCCCGACCTGAAGCACACCCCTCTCCATTTTGGGGTTTTGGGAAATTTCTACGACGAGGTGGCCTCCACTTTTCCGTTCGTTTGTCTTAGGACTGTGGTGATATTGTACGTACTTTTTCCCCCTGTCACGGAGACAGAACGAGGAAGGGTGTTCAAAGCCTCATGGTTGGGATCTTTTTTGTGGGGTTTATTTTTGTTTGTATTGTTTTTGCGTTCTTTAGGGAA
>JACEEZ010011775.1:0-12500 GCA_016584305.1 Chionoecetes opilio
CCCCCAGGAAAATCCCGGTTCTGTCACATGTGTCCACACCTCAGTCAGGAATGTCTCGACGGCCACCACGACGTCAGCTTTGTTCCTGAGGACGGTGTGTGTTAGCTCGCCAACGTTCGTCCTGAAACCGCGAACATTGGCTGACAGGATCTTGAGGCCAGCGTGTGCCATTCCTTGCCCTTAGCGATGGTATGGGGAGGCGGCAGCAGCGTGAGGCTGTGGTGTAAGCATATGTGGGTGATGCTGTGATGGGTGGAGTGGGCTGGGGAGGGAAGGATTGGGGAGGAGCGGGATTCGTTCAGTGAGCAGGGCCCTGAGGAATCGTTTCTGCCTTGCTTCAGATGCGCGAGTGAAACAAATGTCTATAGTATGTCCTGAACGCATACAATAATCACAGGTTAGGCTTCGTCTTTGCTCAGCCTGCCGTTTACGGCAAAGGTAACGAGTATGACACCTTTTCTCACAGTATTCACAGACGATGGCGGTGCAGTGATGTCTGGTGTGACCTCGCTGAGGGCACTTTCCACAATGCGGAAGGTTTTGTCCGCCCCGGGAGTGAGTGGTGGTTTGGAGTCGTAGTTTGTGGCGGGGCGTCTATAGTTGCCGCCGCTAGAACTATAACGGCGCCTCCTTTGATAGGAGGGACTATCCTGACTCTCTCTCCCTCTCCCTCTCCCTCTCCCTCTCCCTCTCTCTCTCTCTCTCTCTCTCTCTCTCTCTCTCTCTCTCTCTCTCTCTCTCTCTCTCTCCCTCTCTCTCTCTCTCTCTCTCATCAAAATAAGTTTCTCTAGAAATAAATAAATTTCTCACTACTTACAAAAATCTACTAGACCGAGCCACATCCTATCCCCAGATATCCCTACGTCTTTTTCTCGTAGCACAGCCTAACTCCCCTTACCTTCTCTTTCCTTTCACCCATTTCCTGCTCCTCTGTCCTGCCTCTTGTCTCTTCTCCTCCAACCTCTCATAGTACTATCTTGCTCCTCATCTTCAAAATATTTGTAAGGGGTGTGTGTGTGTGTATGTGTGTTTGTGTGTGTGTGCACTTGTGTATGTCTCCGAGTAACGAGGGACGTTTGGCGACGCGATGAATGCTCCATAATTCCACAACCGTAAAAAATGACATGCAATAGATGTAAATATATGGATCTGTGCCAGGCAGAATTCAGGCGGCCGGGTTTATTCATGGATTTGAATTTAAAAAATCCCTGACAAATATGTATAGCATAAGAGAGAGAGAGAGAGAGAGAGAGAGAGAGAGAGAGAGAGAGAGAGAGAGAGAGAGAGAGAGAGAGAGAGAGAGAGAGAGAGAGAGAGAGAGAGAGAGAGAGAGAGAGAGAGAGAGAGAGAAGAGAGAGAGAGAAAAGAAAAAGAAAAAAAAAGAGAGAGAGAGAGAGAGAGAGAGAGGAGAGAGAGAGGAGAGAGAGAGAGAGAGAGAGAGAGAGAAGAGAGAGAGAGAGAGAGAGAGAGAGAGATACTGTGGGCATGTTGCTGATGAGATCAATCAGCAGCTGAGTGTTATATAGGAGTGGGGTACACGTTGGCAGGTGACATTCGCTCCGGAAAAGACGCAGGCAATGGTGGTTTCTCGGTCCCCCCTGTCGGGCCAGCAGTGGAAGGGAGGCTGCGGTTTGGTGGCGTTTCTCTCCCACTCCAGGAAGCCGTCAAGGTTCTGGGAGTAGAGGTAGACCGAGAGCTAAGGTTTGACGGCCACATTAAACACATTGCCAAAAAGGCCTCTCACAGGGTCTCTGCCCTGCGAAGGATAGTCAGCTTCCTCGACAGGGGAGGGAAGCTCTTGCTCTACAAGGCCCAGATACTGCCTTACTTAGAGTACGCCGCCCTCTCCTGGATGTTGTGTGCAGCCTCGCACACTAGGAGGCTGGACAGCATCCAGCGTCGAGCCCTGCGACTGGTGGATGCTGCAGACCCCCCAGACCCTCCAGCCCAGTTCGAGTCGGTGAGTCCTCTCGACTCACTGGAACACCGCAGGGACGTCGCGGCGCTTGTGGTATTACACAAGGCACAGGTGCAGGGAGTGCCACACCTGGCTGGGTTACGACAGCCTCCGAGAATCGCCACGCGAAGCACGAGAACGGTGCTTACCAGTGGTGATGCAGTGGAGGTGCCGCGTTCCCGTGCCAGCCAGCACCAACGCACCTTTGTGGGCCGCGTCTCCATGATGTGGAACATTTACACGGGCGCTGTCTCTCACATGAGCAGCTTCACACCACTGGGTTACAGGGAGTGGATGCCGATCCTCCCATTGACGAAAGCGCACCCTCTCTTGACAAAGTCAGAGAGGCTGTAGAAAAGTTGAGGGGTGGAAAGGCAGCTGGTGTTTGTAATATCAGTGCGGAGCTCCTCAAAGCTGGGGTGAGGCCATGATCCACGGGTTGCATGCTGTCCTGACTGCCGTGTGGCAATCAGGTACCATTCCTCCTGACGGGAAAAGGGGGGCTGGTCGTCCCTATCTAGAAAGGGAAAGGGACCGTCAGGACTGCAACAATTACCGCGGTATTACACTGCTCAGCGTACCAGGCAAGGTGCTTGCCCATCTATTGCTGACACGGATTCGCAGCCATCTGGTGAAGCATCAGAGACCTCAGCAGTCTGGGTTCACCCCTTTGTAAGTCAACAACGGACTGTATCCTAGCGCTTCGTGTCCTGGTGGAACGCCAACGTGAGTTTCGACAGGGGATTCTTGCAGCCTATGTTGATCTCAAGAAGGCGTTTGACCTCATTGCATCGTGAGTCACTCTGGGATCTTCTGCGACTTCGAGGGATTCCTGCAAGGACTATTGGTTTGATAACTGGTCTGTATTCTGGGACTGGAGTGCTGTGAAGTGTGGGGCAGGTGTATCCAGCTTCTTTCCTGTGAATACAGGAGTGAGGCAAGGGTGCGTCCTTGCCCCATCACTTTTCAACGCTTGTATGGACTGGGTATTGGACAAGGTTGTAGATCAAAGTGATTATGGAGCATCCCTTGGCAACACCAAGATCACTGATCTTGTTTTTGCCGATGATGCAGTAATCTTTGCTGAGTCGCTGGAGGTCCTGGTGATGGCTCTCGAGGTGCTGCACGAGGAGGCAAAGCCTTTGGACTTGAGGTCTCCTGGCTCAAGACCAAAGGGCCAGTGCTTGGAGACTTACTAGATGAAGCAGTACGTCTGTTCATGCGTGTGGCGAGGACATTGAGATCTCGGAAAGTTTTACATACTTTGGTAGCGCAGTCCATAATGACGGCGGGTCACGTCAAGAAGTCTTACGGCGGATTGGCATAGCCCACGGTGTTATGGACTCGCTCAGCGGGAGTATTTGGCGTTGTCGGTAACCTGTGCAGGAGGACAAGATCCGGATCTTCCAATCGCTTGTGATCCCTGTCTTACTCTATGGGTTTTGAGACATGGACACTAATAGTGACTTGAAGAGACGAATCAATGCCTTTGGTAATAAGTGTCTTCGCAGAATCATGGGGTATCGCTGGGATGATTACGTGTCAAATCAGCGATTGCACCGTGAGACTGAATCGAGGCCTATTACCTGCACAGTCCGTCAGCGCCAACTTCGGGTATATGGGCATGTGCACGCTACCCTGAAACCGATCCTTCCCATCGGTTGTATCTGTAAGAGACAATCCGGCGTGGAGGAGGCCAAGGGGGCGCCCACAAGGCTCGTGGCTGGGGCAAGTTGATGTTTCTTGTCGAGAGCTGCTTGGTATGGGAAAGGAGCCTGCATGGGAACTCGCGCGTGGTGACCACCGGAGTGGCGTCGTAGGGTGGGCGAGGCGACGCGCCCCCTGGCGTATGCCCCCAATGATTGATTGATTGTCTCTCACATCCAGGAGATGAACACACAAAGTGTAAAGTTGGCGGCCAATCGGTGGAGACTATCGAAGCCCACCCCGCTGATGCTAGTGATACTGTGACACTATGACAGCAACAGTGCCTCAACAAACACTTTAGTGATGCTTAGCCCTACGTATATGTATATATAAGGTTAGTTTTTTAGGGCTTTGTATTTATGTGTATATAGCTATATTTACTTGCCCTTAAGATAGGTAGCACACGACAGTGCACCCCTTTGGCTTCATGTATATGTATGTTTTATATATAAAAAATAAAAAGAGAGAGAGAGAGAGAGAGAGAGAGAGAGAGAGAGAGAGAGAGAGAGAGAGAGAGAGAGAGAGAGAGAGAGAGAGAGAGAGAGGGGAGAGAGAGAGAGAGAGAGAGAGAGAGAGAGATGTACGTACATCAACGACTTTGATAGATTATCAGTGATATCAGCAAGTTTGCTGATGATACTATGGTAAGTAGGGTTATTAGATCACAGTCTGATGTAAAAATATTAGTAATTAATGTAATTAATATCATAAGTAAAGTTTAAGCATCCCCTTTATCATTTTGGTCATCCTTCTCTGCACTGATCTAACAAGGCTATATTCATCCTGTAATACGGAGATCAAACTGAACCGCATAGTCTAGGCTACAAACGGTACAGTAACCATCCTCTCCTGAAACTCATGCCCTTTATATTTCTGCCCGTAATCATGCCAAATATTTACTTCAACTAACCAAAACCTCCTTCATTCATAGAAAATGTCAAATATTTCTGAATCGAATTCCTCTCGTGACTTCTGGCATCTAGCTAATAACATCTCCAACAATTTTTCTTCTTCATATTTCCCTCCTATGCTGCACCCAGATGGCTCCACAGCTGTCTCATCTATTTCTAAAGCTGAACTCTTTGCTCAAACCTTTGCTAAAAAATTAACTCTGGTTGATGAAGGGCATTTCCCTCCTTCTCCTCCACCCTCTGACTATATTATGCTTGTTATTAAGATCCTTCGTAATGATGTTTTCTTTGCCCTTTCTGGCCTAGATCCTCGGAAGGCTTCCGGTCCTGACGGAGTCCCTCCTATTGTTCTCAAAAATTGTGCTTATGTGCTTGCACCCTGCCTTGTCAAACTTTTCCGTCTTTTTCTATTTACTTCCACCTTTCTTTCTTAGAACATAAGAAGAACATAAGAAAATAAGGAAGCTACAAGAGGACGTGAGACCTACACGAGATAGTTCATGTTACTTAACTCTACTTACATCCATCCCTCTTCCCCATCCATGAATTTATCCAGACTCCTTTTAAAGACCCCAATAGACTCCGCATTGACCACCTGACGACTGAGTTCATTCCAATCATTCACCACCCTATTTGTGGACCAGTTTCTCCCTATTACCTTTTTAAATCTACGCTTTTCTAGCTTGAATCCGTTACTTCTTGTTCTACCCTGCTTACTAGCCGTAAGAACTTTTCCTACATCGCCTTTATTGTATCCCTTTAACGACTTAAAAACTTCTATCAGATCGCCCCTTACTCTACGCCTCTCGAGTGAGTAGCAATTTAATAGCTTCAATCTCTTCTCATAACTAAAGTTACGCATCCCATGAATTATTTTGATCATCCTTCTCTGGACTGATTATAACAAGGCTATATCCATCCTGTAATACGGAGACCAAAACTGAACCGCATAGTCTATGTGAGGTCTGACTAGTGCCAAATAAAGCTTTAGAATAACCTCAGCACTTCTACTTGTGGACCAGTTATCACTCCCTGGTATAAAATCACTTATTAGTATCACTCCTGGTAATGAATCCTAACACCCTCTTAGCTCGAATTCTAGCCTCATACATTGATTCCTAGGACGAAGGTCTGAGCTTACCCGCACTCCCAGATCTTTTTTCACCTTCTGATTTTTCAGCGATACATTGCGTATAGTGTACCCATTACCAGGATTTTTCCTACCAACATTCATTACGTACGCTACACTTATCTATATCAAATTCCATCTGCCATCTATCTACCCCACTCATTTAAGTTATCTAAGTCTCCTTGCAATATTGTCATCAGACTGTTATCTATTAATCCACCTACCTTAGTATCATCCGCAAACTTGCGTATTTCACTACTAATCCCACTATCTAAGTCTTTGATGTAAATAAAAAATAGTAATGGACCCAAAACAGACCCTTGTGGAACCCCACTTGTTACCTGCCCCCATTCAGATTTAGAAACATTATTGTGACCCTGTGTTGCCTATTGCTTAGGCCAAGATATAATCCAGCGAAGAACCTTCCCATCTATTCCATAAGCCTTAACCTTATTTAAGAGTCTACCGTGTGGCACCTAGTCGAATGTCTTACTGAAGTCCAGGTATACTATATCATATCCTCATCATTATCTGCTGTTTCATAAACGTTCCTATAAAAACTCAATAAATTAGTAAGACATGATTTACCTTTGGTGAAACCATGTTGTGAATCATTTACCAATCTATGTTTTTCTAGATGCTCTCAAATGTTTTTTGCAATACAGATACCAATAATTTACCTACCACTGACATTAGTCTAACGAGTCGATAATTTGACATTAATCCTCTATCTCCTTTCTTGATTATGAGAACTACATCTCCCTTCCTCTACATTAACGGCACTTCCCCTATATTAATCGATTTCTTAAAAATATGCACTAATGACTCACTAACAACCTCTTTTGCATTCTTTTAATACTCTGGGATAATTTTCAGCTGGTCCTGGTGACTTAAAATTCTTCATTCTGTCTATACTTTCTTCTACCATTTCCCTAGTTATCACAATATCTTTGAGTTTCTCATCATCCTCTCCTCTAAACATTTGTTCACCATCAGGTACCATCTGTTTAACCTCCTGAGTAAAAACACTTAAGATACTTCTTGCTGGAAGCTTGCTCAAAATCCAACCTATTCCTAAGAAGGGTGACCGTTCTAGTTCTTCAATCTACCGTCATATAGCTTTGACTTCCTGCCTTTCTAAAGCTTTTGAATCAATACTTAAGAAGAAGATTTTTAAGCATATATCTGCTCACAATCTTCTACCTTATCGTCAGTACGTTTTCCGTAAAGGGAGATCTACTGGCGATCTTCTAGCTTTCCTAACTGAATTTTGACATCCTCCTTTAGGGGTTTCGGTGAAACTTTTGCTGTTGCCCTTGACATATTAAAAGCTTTGAGAGAGTCAGGCACTAATTTGTAATTTCCAAACAACCCTCATTAGGTTTATATCCTTCTCTCTGTATCTTCATCTTAAGTTTCCTTTCAAACCGTTCTATTGCAGCTACTATAAACAGACATTGTTCTTCTCCTAAATCTATCAATAGTAGTGTTCCCCAGGGTTATGTCCTATCACACACTCTCTTTTTATTATTAATTTAATGATCTTCTAAGTCTAACTCAAAGCCCTATCCACCCCTACGCTGATGATTCTACCCTGCATTTTTCAAAGTCGTTTATTAGACGTCCAACTCAACAGGAACTAAGTGATTCACGGAGAGATGTCACCGAGCGCCTACTTCTGATCTTTCTATAATTTCTGATTGGGGCAAAGCAAACCTTGTTTTGTTCAATGCCTCAAAAACCCAATTTCTTCACCTATCTACTCGATAAAACCTACCAGACAATTATCCCCTCCTCTTCAATGACACTCAACTTCTTGTACAATGAACATTTTTGGGACTATAGTTTACTAAAATCTGAACTAGAAATCTCATCTCATCTCATGCTAAAACAGCTTCTAAGAAATAAGGTGTCCTGTGGCGTCTGCGTCCTTTTTTTTCTCCCTCCCACGTGCTTGATCTCTACAGGGGCCTTACCACCCATGTATGGAGTATGTCTCACATGTTTGGGAAGGATCCACTCATACAGCTCTCCTAAACAGGGTTGAGTCAAAAGCTTTTCGTCTCATCAACTCCCTTCCTTTGACTGACTGTCTTCAATCTTTAAATCACCGCCGCAATGTTGCTTCTCTTGCTATCTTCTATCGTTATTTTCATGCTCACTGCTCTTCTGAACTTGCTAACTGCATGCCTCTCCCACTCCCGTGGCTTCGCTGCACAAGACTTTCTGCCATTCTCATCCCTATTCTGTCCATCTTCCTAATGCAAGAGTTAATCAGTATCTTTACTCTTTCATCCCTTTCACTAGTAAACTCTGGAATTCTCTTACTGTTACTATTTTTCTACCTTCCTACGACTTAAATTTTCAAGAGAAGTGACAAAAACACCTCCCGAACAAAAATGGCCCACCCCCTTTTTTTTATTTTCTTACTGTTTTCTTTATAGGGACTAGCAGCTAAGCGGGCTTTGTGTTACTTTTTTTTGTTATGGCCTTGGCCAGTCCTTTGTGTTGTTAAAAAAAAAAAAAAAAAGTGAGGTCGGACTAGAGCCAAATAAAGCTTTAGAACATAGATTCCCAACCTTTACACCTTGGAGGAACCCCTGTAATAATTTTTCATATCCCAAGGAACCCCTATATATAGTATACTAATATATATATATATAATATATATATATATATATATATATATATATATATATATATATATATATATATATATAATATATATATATATATATTATATATATAATATATATATATATATATATATATATATATATCTTGATATTTCAGGGTGACAAAGACACTCGTCATACTTGGGTTGTTTATGCGCAACGTTTCGCCAAAGGCACTTGGCATCATCAGGCTAAAAATAGTTAAAAATTTAATATATTGCAATGCTAAAAAGCGAACATCTAAAAATTATTTCTTAAGTAACAATAAAATATTCCTATATTATCTAAAATTACTAACTAATAATAAAATATAATTTGTACTTAACGGACCTTGGTGTGTATGCTGTCTGAGTTGGTAGAGGACTGAATGAACACTAGTTTTCGTGGGTAACATTTCAGCTTATGTGGAGCGATCGAACCGAGAGTCGGGCAATCGAAACAGTGATAGTCATTTGAGTATATGTAGTTGGTGTGAAGTGACTTGGTTATTAAGATCAGGGGACAGATGCTTGATGTGTATGGATTCTAATAATTTAGTGTCACTAGGGTAGTGTGCCTTGGATAGGATACAAAAAGTCATTCATAAAAAAGGGTGACTAAATCATTGGTGTGAGGGGGTTTGCAGATTGCGAAGGGAAAAAAGGGGTTCGACCAGTACGTGCAGAAACCCCTTTGGGCCAGAAACCAAAGGGTTTTTAGTTTCCCTTGGTCGCCTGGGCCGACGTATCTGGGGTTTAAAAACTAAACTTTTAAATTGTAAATTATTTTAGAAAAAAGGGCTTTAGGTATAGAGTCTTTATATTTAAAATGAGTTTTTAAAGGTAATGAATTAGTAAAAAAATTTTAAAATTTTGATTTTGGGAAAAGAGAAATTTAAATAGATCATTGGGTTTTTTTTCGAAGGGTGTAACGGAGAGGGCCCAAAAATTTGGGATTTAAAAAACATAGTGTGTTTTAAATAGGGGTTTGGGGTTGGGTTCATATTAGACCACACTATTTTAAAACCCCCACTCCCCCTTTACTTTCTGAGAAATAAAGGTGTTTCTGCACGTCGGGTTCGCCCATTTTTCACCTTGAAATCTGCAATCCGCTCCCCCTCACTTTATTTAGATCCCCTTTTTCTATGAAGGGCTTTAGAAATCCTTTTCCGGCCACAAACCCAGTCCCCAAAAATTATTAAATCCTACACATCAAGCTCTGTCCCCTAAATCTTAAAAACCCAAGTCCTTCCACCAACTACTATACTAAAATGCCTTCACTGTTTCGTTTGGGCCCGCTCTCGGTTCGATCGCTCCACACAAGCTGAATGTTACCCCCAAACTATTGTTCTTTTCAGTCCTCTACCAACTCAACAGCAAAACACCCCGGGGTCCGAAGTAAAAATTTTTATATTTTTTTTTTAAATTATAATTTTTGATAATATAGGAATTTTTAAATTGTTACTTAAAAAAAATTTTTTTTAATTTTCCCTTTTAGCTTTTAAATATTTTTTTTTTTTTAACTTTTTTTAGCCTGATAAATGCCAAGTCCCTTTTTTCGAAAGGGTTGCGCATAAAAAACCCAAAGTTGAGGGATGCCCTTTGTCCCCCTGAAATATAAAGATGTACTACCAAACAAAGAAAACCCAACTATATATTTTAATAAAATATATTATATTAAAATATAATTATATATATATATATATAAAATATATATATAAAAATTATTTTTTTTAAGAAAATTTTTTGAAAATAAATTCATATGAATCTAAATTCCTTTTACTTTTTAAATTACATTACATTCCCAGTCATGAGTTTCACACTAAAAAAGGCATAATTTTAAATAAATTATCTTCATGTTCCACTTGGGTTGTTTTTCTTTGCGTATCTGAAAAATTTTTGGGCCAATTTTTTGAAGACCAGACGCAGTTTTTCCCTCGACAACAGAAAAACATTTCTTGTTTGGGCTTTTTAATGAGGGGTCAACATGAAAAAGGGCTTTTTCTCCAGGTAAAAAGTTAAAAACTGGAGTGCCCCACCCAAATTTTCTTTTACTGAGATAAAGGGTATTTCTTGCTTTGCTAAAATCCAAAACTTGTCAATGATCTTATTAAGTTTCATTTTAAAGGGTTTCGATCGACTGTAGAACTCATTCTTCCTCTTCTTGCGACTAATGGGTTTTCTGTACTTGGGGGAAACTCATAAAGGGGTTTCTCACCCGTCATACGTTCTGATAACAAGGGGGGGAAGTACTTATGAAGTTTTTCTGAAAAGGATCCCAAAATGACTTGAAATTAAAATGGCTGACATTTTAAATTTCAGTCGGTTTTGAACTTAAAATAATGGAAACTTTCGACGTTTCCCCCTTGAAAGGTTTTTTTTCCAAAACAGTGTTTTTTTTAAAATGCAAAGTTTGTCTGTGGAGTCAAAAATGTTTTTTTTCCGCCCCTACTCGGGTGTTCAAGTTTTTACATGCTGATTTATCTGCTAAATATGCTAGTTTCATTTCCCAGTTTTTTTAATTTCAAGACTTCCCCGAAACTGGATTTATTACTCTTTTTTTGAAGAAAAACACAGTTCCTTCGCCGGGGGTCGAAAAACCCTTGTCAAAAATTTACCTCTCGAAAACCATCGAGCCTCTGGGGTGCTGGAGAAGCGTCACGTTTAAACTTTTTTCATGTTTTCACTAAACCCCCGGGAAAAATTTCGAGACTTCAAGGGCGCTGCTTTATAAATTAACCATGTTCACAGTTATATCCAAAGGGCTTGTTTTTAAAACATTTTCCCCAAAGTTTTTTAACCCGAAAATTTTCGGGAGAAAGCTTTAGTTTTTTTGACTTCAGGTTTTTTTTTTTTTCACGCGTTGGGTCAAAAAAAAAGGGCCCTTTTCTAAACCAAAATTGAGGGGGGCCCCCATCAGTGCAGATTCCAACCATCGGTACTTTACAAACCAAAAAGGGTTTCCCGGGAAGAAAACAAGATGTTGAAAAAGTTTGTGGCCTTTTTGGGAGTTTTTTGGCGTTCTTTTTCAGGGAAAAATAAATTTTTCCTTATTTCCCTTCCTTTTTAAAAACGTACAAATGCCAAACACCTTGGGTTTACCCTTTTTATCATTTTTCCCCCTACTTGGAAGCAAAGTTTTTTTTTTTTGCAAATATTTCTGACAAAATAAACCCAAAATTTTTTGTTGGGCAGGGGCATCCAAAACGCCTACTAATTGTATTTCAGAAAAAGGGAAACCCTTTTTTAATTCCTTTCAGCTTTTCCCTAGCATTGTTTTTCCCCCCCAAATTTTTTTGGCCAAACGGCATTTTTTAGGCTTTTTTGCAATAGTGTGCTTTTCCCTTTTCTTGGAACCCAGCTCAGCCACTAAAAAGCTTGCTTCTTTGGGGGCCTTAAACACCCGAAAGGTTTAAACCTTTTTTTCAAAAAACTTTTTTTTGTTTCTGCTGTGAATCCAAAGCCCTTTGAAAAAATCCCCGGTTTTTTTTTGACAAATGGGTTTTATTAGTAGTTTTAATTGGGCGCTTTAACTTGGCTGGGGCCATAGCTGTGTTAGCAGCTTTTTTCCCCCAAACAATGCACAAAAGGGAAATGGACAGTTTTTCCTTTTCCAGTCCATGTAAACCCAAAGACCCAAATAACTGTCCCCTTGTAAGGGGGATTTTTTTTGGGCATCACTCACCTTTTCCCTTTACCGGGGGACTTGGCTGGGTTTTTTGATTCTTCCCTCACTTTTTCCTCCTCCTTTCCCCAAAAAGCTTTTTTTTTCAAATTTTTTGAACATGCTTGAGCTTCAAAATCTGTAAAAACCCCAATATTTAACTGGGGGGAAATTAATTAACACAACTTTTACCCGGTTTTTCTGCTCAAATGAAATGGGAAGGGAAAATGTGTGAACTGGGGTGGGTTGGGGGGGGGGGGGGACTTTTGATCCCCGTACGGGGTTCGGGCACCCCCTACCCCCAACCCCTGTGTCCCCCAAAAATTTCGGAGTGGAATGAAGGGCATTAAAACCCCCCCACCGGCCAATAACACAAATATTTTTTTAAATTTTTTTGGGATATTTTTTGCTCTCTTACTATATAAAATTGTACTGGGCTGACAAAGTACGGTATGTTGGTTTTCTGGAAAGTGTTTTTT
>JACEEZ010011775.1:20000-33695 GCA_016584305.1 Chionoecetes opilio
GGACCAACCATCATCAGAGCCCTCAAGTGAACCTCCAAAGCCTACCATCCGAGCCCTGTGTCACCACTGCCTACAGGCGCTATAAGCACAAATGTTATAAATAAAAAATAAAAAAATAAAAAATACGAGTGTAGCTCAGGCCCTGTAAAATACAACTAGATGAATACACACACACACACACACACACACACACAACACACACACATACACACACACACACACACACACACACACACACACACACACACACACACATATATATACACACACACACACACACACACACACACACACACACACACACACACACACACACACACACACACACACACACACACATACAAATACGAACAAACGAATACAGTCAGGCATACAGTCAAATAGACAGACAGATGAAAAAAAGTAAATAAAAATATAATAGTGTTCACGTTGCCACTACCTCCACCACCAATACAACAACCAATATCAATACTACCACCAGCATCACCAACATCACAACAACCATTCTCACCAACATCATCACCACAGACATCATCTTTAATAGCAACAATAAGGAGTTTTCTCACGACGAAGTAAAGTAGTGGCAGAGGTAGGAACTGTAGTCGTGATTTTTGTTGTTGTTTATAGAAACTAATAATAGCATTGGAAAAAAAGACATAGAAGTGATAATTGAAACATCCCTTTAGATTAAAAAAGAAAAGTTTTTCTGAAAAGAAATAAATATAAAAAAAAGATACAAAATAGAGGCACAAAAAGGCCAATTTTGCTTCATTCTTGTTTTACGGCAATGTGATGGTTAGTCAGGCGGGAAAAGGGGGCGCTTACCATATCCATCTTATTCACTGGTTTTGTCTGTATTTACTTAGTTGTATTTACCTAGTTGTATTATACAGTGCCTGAGCTAAACTCCTATGATCCCGTCTCAATATCTACACCTCTACTTTGCTTCCTTAGTGCTTAGTGTTGGGGTACGTAACCACCTCGTGAGGCGGGATACAACCCCCGGCTAGCACCCGGTACCAATTCACTGCTGGAAGGACAGGGGCTCGGGTTTTAAAGAGACTGCCCATCTTTCTCCGCTCCACCCGGGGATCGAATCCGGGACTTCTCGGTTGTAAACCGAGCGTGCGGTTCACAGTGCACATTACGCTACGGAGTACTCGTGTGTGTGTGTGTGTGTGTGTGTGTGTGTGTGTGTGTGTGTGTGTGTGTGTGTGTGTGTGTGTGTGTGTGTGTATTTGTGTGTGTGTGTGTGTGTGTGTGTGTATGCGTATGTGTGTGTCTGTGTGTGTGTATGTGTATGTGTGTCTGTTTGAATGTACACCTAGCATAATTTGTTCACTAAATAACATACATCACACTAATGAATTGAGTAAATGTTCACTGAAACGTAGGAACAATTATTTACGTTTTAATGGCTAATATATATATATATATATATATATATATATATATATATATATTATATATATATATATATATATATATATATATATTATATATATATATATATATATATATATATATATATATATATATATATATATATATATATATATCACATCCAACCTGTTCCTAAGAAGGGTGACCGTTCTAATCCTTCAAACTACCGTCCTATAGCTTTGACTTCCTGCCTTTCTAAAGTTTTTGAATCTATACTTAATAAGAAGATTCTTAAGCATCTATCTGCTCACAATCTTCTATCTGATCGTCAGTACGGTTTCCGTAAAAGGCGATCTACTGGCGATCTTCTAGCTTTCCTAACTGAATCTTGGTCATCCTCCTTTAGGGGTTTCGGTGAAACTTTTGCTGTTGCCCTTGACATATCAAAAGCTTTTGATAAAGTCTGGCACAAATCTTTAATTTCCAAACTACCCTCATTCGGTTTCTATCCTTCTCTCTGTACCTTCATTTTAAGTTTCCTTTCAAACCGTTCTATTGCAGCTACTGTAGACGGACATTGTTCTTCTCCTAAATCTATCAATAGTGGTGTTCCCCAGGGTTCTGTCCTATCACCCACTCTCTTTCTATTATTCATTAATGATCTTCTAAGTCTAACTCAAAGCCCTATCCACTCCTACGCTGATGATTCTACCCTGCATTTTTCAACGTCGTTTATTAGACGTCCAACTCAACAGGAACTAAGTGATTCACGGAGAGATGCCACCGAGCGCCTAACTTCTGATCTTTCTATTATTTCTGATTGGGACAAAGCAAACCTTGTTTTGTTCAATGCCTCAAAAACCCAATTTCTTCACCTATCTACTCGACAAAACCTACCAGATAACTATCCCCTCTTCTTCAATGACACTCAACTGTCTCCTTCTTCTACAATGAACATTCTAGGACTATCCTTTACTAAAACTCTGAACTGGAAATATAACATCTCATCTCTTGCTAAAACAGTTCTAAGAAGTTAGGTGTGCTGTGGCGTCTGCGTCCTTTTTTTTCTCCCTCCCAATTGCTTGCTCTCTACAGGGGCCTTATCCGCCCATGTATGGAGTATGTCTCACATGTTTGGGAAGGATCCACTCATACAGCTCTCCTAAACAGGGTTTACAGAGTCAAAGAGTCAAAAGCTTTTCGTCTCATCAACTCCTCTCCTCTGACTGACTGTCTTCAATCTTTAAATCACCGCCGCAATGTTGCTTCTCTTGCTCTCTTCTACCGTTATTTTCATGCTCACTGCTCTTCTGAACTTGCTAACTGCATGCCTCCCCCACTCCCGCGGCCTCGCTGCACAAGACTTTCTACTCATTCCCATCCCTATTCTGTCCATCTTCCTAATGCAAGAGTTAATCAGTATCTTTACTCTTTCATCCCTTTCACTGGTAAACTCTGGAACTCTCTTCCTGTTTCTATTTTTCCACTTTCCTATGACTTAAATCTTTTCAAAAGAAGAGTAACAAGACACCTCCCGAACTAAATTGGCCTACCCCTTTGTTTTTATTTTATTCTCTTACTGTTTTCTTTATAGGGACTGGCAACTAATCGGGCTTTGTGTTACCCATTTTTGTTGAGCCCTTGGCCAGTTCCCTGTGAAGTAAAAAAAAAAAAAAAAAAAAATATATATATATATTTATATATATATATATATATATATATATATATATATATATATATATATATATATATGTATATATATATATATATATATATATATATATATATATATATTATATATATATATATATATATATATATATGGCGTAGTACAAGAGGTCTCCTCATGTACGATATACAAGACTTGCATCACGCTCACTACCTACTAGATAGTGAAAGACTAGGAGATAATAATCATGTGGGTATTTTTTGGTCCACTGAATACTGGGTTGCGAATGTCCCCGAACCATTGCGAACCCATTAATTATGCTACGAACTCAATCGACCTGAAAGTGGTATACAGAGGGTGTAGGTGAAGAGTACGGTGAAGCCTCTCACGATATGATAACAGGTAAAGGGAAGGAGATATAGTGACAAAGGGAAACGCTAGAAGGTGCAGGAGCGATGGGAGAGGTAACGGGGGACAGGAGTATAGATCACTTTTTATTTTTTCCCGTTAACACTTATACGCGGTATGATGGTGAGGGCAGTGGGGGGGGGGGGGGGTTTTGTGGGGGCATGATGGCGGGAGGGATGATGGGCAAGGCGTGAGGAGCAGGACACGTGAGGGGGGTTATGGAGCGTCGGGTAGGGATACAGCGAAAAGAGGACCATTGGAGAGAGAGAAAAAGGAAGAGAGAAGAGAGAGAAGAGAGAGAGGAGAGAGAGGGGAAAAGAGAGAGAGAGAGGGGGAGGAGAGAGAGAGAGAGAGAAGAGAAAAGGAGAGAGAGAGAGAAAGAGTCTAATAAGGGGTAGATAGAAAGTATAGTATGGAGAGTCTATGAAAAGGAAAAGGCCCACATGAACACAATTTTTGTCACTTGAGGTAAATATACACGTGTAAGTGTAATGCCCATTATTGGGGAGATGGGAGGAGAATTTTTATCATAAAATTCCCGAGCATGTCTTGTCAGTATTTAAATTTTTTTCTTTGGTTTCCGGGTGACTCATCGTCTTCCTAAATACCTTTTGTTTTTCTTTTTTCCTTTTTTTCCCGCCTTTTCTTTTTTCCTTTTTTCCATTCCCCCCCCCCCCCCGACATCCCTTTCCAAACCCAAGACCGGGATAATTTTCTCGATCGTGAAACAAATGACTTAGATCTTTTTATTTTTCCCCCGCTATCGGGTCAGACCAAGTCAAAACCCCCAGATTCTTAATGTCTTTCAAAATAATCCCTATGGGTATCGGTTATGGTCAAAATTTTGGCGTGTTAGTAACAAAACGCTAAAATGAAAACCTCCCAAAATTTTCTAGCTCCATATTTTACCCTTCCATCTTAAAAATGCGTTCGGACTTTGAGTGACACGAATCACCCCCTTTTCTCGGGTATTAGTTAAAGATATTAATTCTTCTTTAAAAAGTCAGGTCTAATTATGGGCGCCTGGTCTTATGTACGCGAGTTTCATTATTTAAATAGTTATTTCGGGATTAAAAGCTACTCTTTTGGGGCCACGTCTAGATCTTTAAAACAATTCCCCTTTTTGCCAAAGGGCCATGATTTCGGGGAACCAGTGTTCCCGTTTCGTTGTAGTAAACTCTGCACCTTTTGTCCTTTTTTCCCCCCCTTCCTTAGTATATTATATCTAAATTTTATTATATTATTTTGGGTACCTTCAGTGTCACTAATGAAAAAGGTCTCCCCATCCTTATAAGTTTTTTTAAACGGGAGTCGTCTCCCGTTTCGTTGTGGGCTTGCTCGTGTCTTCTTCAAACCCCAATGGTCTTATGGAACACACACAAATTCTTATCCTCACTTTTTCTCACATTATCTATTTTCCCAGTTAATTTAAATTTAAAGGGTAGTTACCAATGTAGGAAAATTTCACTGAAAGGACCCCAGTGGGGAGAGTTTGCTCATAGAGCTTTTTTCATCATATAGAAGAGTTTCCTGTACGGGGTGTAAAGGTTTTTTCTTACTCCGAGTAGATTTTTCCGGTATTGTGTTAACCCCTTATAGTTGGATATGACCAAGCAAGAGACATACTATTCACATGAAAAAATAGGGTTATTGCAAATATTTCTTTGTTTTTATAAAACCCAGGTGATTATTTTGTTTGGGGACAGAAATTTCCCCCCACAATTTCCAAAAGAGCCCCACCCTTTACCGGTATAATTCACGTCCCAACACGACTCCCAAGATCAATCTAATATTATATTAATAAAACGTGCCCAGGGAGTAATCCAGGAGTTCTCCCCGGGGGCTGGTGGCAGCACTTCTCCTTAACCAAAAACCCTTATTTTTTCCCCCTTTAAAATACACCCCCCCTTTCAGTATCTCCGCAGTAAAACGGGTCACACTATACCATTAGTGAAGTCAAAAGCTAAGTTAAATCCTCCATTCAAGTTGTAATTTTTTATAAAATCAAAATAAAATTTTAAATATCATTCAATAACGTTGACCAGTATTTAAAAACCCCCATACCATTTCCCCCCAAAAATTCCGTAAACACACTGGGACATGCGGGGGGTTTTATTTTTTCCCTACAATAAAAACAGAAATCATTTTGGGCAAGTACTAGAAAACCCAAAAATTCGGGAAAAATATTACAAGTTTCTTGGGTGGGACACAGTCAAATTCCCCAACATTCGACGTCCCAGGCCAAAAATTTAAAAGTTTTTTGGAAACCGGGGGAAAAAGAAAAATTCCTTTTCTCAGGGGAAAGGCTGAATAGTGTCCGGGAAGGCCACATATCTGTCTTTTTGTGGCTAGGTATAACTTTTGGCCGAGGCATAACCCTTTTCTCTTCTGACATATAAAGGAAATTACGCGCAAATAGAGGAATTGTGGGGCGGTAGTGTCATCTGTTTAATAGAACACGTATCTTTTCCAAAAAGGGGGCCCATAAGCACAGATAATTAAAAAAAAGTGCAAAATTTTCCATCAAAATAATAAAGCACGCGGGACACAACCAAAAATTCTTTTTAATAATCACTATACAAAAACACCGGGGCATCCGACGGTTTTTCATTGGATAGATGGGGGGAGAGATAAAGTAAAAACAAATTAAAAACAGTAATCGGGGGCCACTGGAAAAAAAACCCAGAAACGGCGGAGAATCCCCCTTTGGTACACGGGAAACCCGATGCCCTGTTAGTGGCCGAGGGAAAACCAAAAATAAACTCTCCCTGTATCTACAAAAAGGTTTTTTTCTCGAGGGAAATCATGATTGGGAAAAGCAAACCTATTTTCCGGGGCTAAAAGGGAGGAGGAGGAGGCGGAGACGGAATAGACGCACCACAGCTAAAATTTTAGTGGAGGAGTTTAAAAGCACAATAAATAAAAGGAAAACTTCTCCTTGACCCCCATCACCCCGGGATGCAGCAAAAAAAAAACCCAAACAAACCCTTTCGAAACTCAAAAATTACCCGATAGCGAAAAGGGGGACTCTTAAAAAACCTCAGATTTTCCATACGCGACGCAACACGCATCCAAATTGAAAAAGGGAGAGTGTGTCCAGAATCCTCAATTTAAACCCCAAAAACTATCAAGAAAACCAAAAGGTAAAACTGGTCGGCCCAAAAAAATCTTTTCGAAACCGGTTCCCCCCGAAGGGGTGTTGAAAAAACCCTGGCAAGAATTGGAGGAAATGATTTATGAGGGGGAAAATTCCTAAAGGGTTTCAAAAACACCTTTTTATTTCCCAAACATCCCGGTTGTCGCAAAAAACTCCACATAAAAAATTCCCCGACCGAGATAAGACAATAAAGAAAAATTGTGGTATGGACACCATCGCGTCGCGAGAAAAAATTAAGGGATTCCAGATGAAGGATATCCCCAAAAAAAAATTCCTAGACCATCGAACACGAGGGGGCAATCTGGAAGACAGACCGACACAAAGGAACATGATTCCAACCCCGGGGGAAAAGGGAAAAAGGAAAAACGGGAGGGGAGGCGATAAGCACACACTTTCCCTCCCCACCCAAACCATCCAGGACAAAGGGAAGGTTTAAAACAACAATCCAAGAATTAAAGGGTCTTTTGGGCCCAAAGCGAAACTAGAAAAATCCCCCCCCCACGCGATTTTTCTTCACGGAGGGAAACATTCCAAAAAAATATTGCCTTATTGTCAATCACCAACGCATAACCTTCCGGAGGTGGAGAAAACCCTCCGCCAGCCTTGTTCGCTGTCGAAACCGGTTGTGGGAGAGGGATCGAAACTGTCCTGGGGGTGCCCAGGCAGTAGTCTCAACACAAGTCGTGCCTGATAAAGGGTAGGAATCACAGCCCCCCGGTCCCCCCGGGGACTCGACCGGCCGGGTCCGGCCCGGTTGACCTCCTCGCATGATAGGGGCAGAAATTTTGAAACGGTGACGGGCAAAATTTTTAAAAAGGGGTTTCCCTTACCCCCAACTTTTATTCAAGGGTGTTTATTTCTTGGTGTGACATCCTCCAAAGCCCCCTTACCGGGGATGGAAAAAGTAGACAATGCCTGGGCGTACCCCCCATACCGTGAATCACACCGTCGAAAAAGGAAAAAAATCAAAAAAATCCAAACAAAACCCCGGTGGAAGTCGTGAAACACCAAAAAAACCCTTCACAATAAATCTTCTCACTCCTGTGAAAATAAACGTTCCATCTAGTTTAGGCAGGTTAAGTAAATGAGTTACAGGTTCTAACCTTCTTTCTACCCGGGGAAAAAAGGTTAGCAAAAATATTTTCCCCTTACGTAGTACAAGTGAGCAAAAAACCCTTAATTTACTTTCCCTTCACGAAAAATACCAAAAAAAAAAATTTTGTGCAAGGCACTATACTCGGTCTACGACAAGTAAATTTCCCTCACGCGCACAAAATTAATTCTATTCATAAAGTCCCAATGCTTATCCGGGTCAATGATAACGCCAGCCGAAAGGAACTCGAACCCAAAAGGTTAAAAGAATTAATCGGGGAAAAATGGAAACACCTGACTTTTTTTCGAACAACAAGAATTAAAAACAAGAAATTCTCGAAATGACCCGCTTTTCATCCAGATAAAAATAATTGGGTCTCAAAACTGGTCCCCCGGTTCATAAAAGGTGGATACCCTCACCCAGCCGGGGACCCTCGTCCCGGGTATCCGAGAACCCAAGGAGCAAATTTACTATGTTTCAAGATAGGAAGAAAGAAATATCATAGAAAGATCCACGGCCGCGTGGTTATCACCGATCGTCTTGTAAAAAACCCAATGGTAGAAAGAGAAGTTTTAACTATCGAAACAAAAATAAACATCTTGCCACCGATATTTTCCCCTCTTCCACGTTTTGGAAAGAATTTGGTAGAACAAGCCGCGGGCCAAAAGTATTATGCACCTAGACATCCGAAGCATATTCCAGATTTTACATGACAAAAGCCGCGATTGACCACTTTCAGCGCGGTGCACCTTTTACGTTTTCGCGCCTACCTTGGGGCTAAAACTGCTCACCCGCTATATTTTCCAGGGGAAGGCTTTATCTTAACTCCCCCCTTCAGAAGGGATGGGGAAAAAAAACTGGGCTACTTTAAATTTTATGGGCTCCCACGTTTCCCCTTTCTTTTGGAACGTTAATCAAATCTTTTGAAGTCCCTTCTACCAAAGGGTGAAAAATCAAAACCCCAGTAAGTGTCCTTTGGACTTTAAAAAAGTCCTTTTCTCGGTCATCGGATCTCAGCCCAAAGGGTAAAACCGGACCTAAAAAAAGTGGAAGCCCTTTCAAAAAAGAAAACTCCAAAAAATGTAAAGGAAATTCGACGTTTCTTAGGGATGTGTGGTTTCTATGGAAGCATGTTCCTTCGTTCGCAAAGTTGCAGCTCCACTTACAAATTTAACAAAAGCTCACGTCACTTTCACCGGGGGGAGGGGGTGTCAAAAACGTTGAAATCTAAAAATCGTGCCTATAAAGCCTGCCTGGTAAGGGGAAAAATTTATGAACCTTTCATCCTCACAACAGACGCGAGTAAACTCCTGGGGAGTTCTAAGTCAGTTTAGTCAAACGGTTCAAATTGCCCCTTGGGTATTTCTCCAAAAAAACTGATTCTTGCGAGCACGTTTTCTCCGGGGAAACCCAAAAAAAAAAGGCGTTGGCCATAGTTCTCACCGTAAATTTTCATCATTATCTATGGGCTCAAAAAATTTTCAATTGTCACGGATCACCAACCTCTCACCATATTTTTAAAAAAAAAACTAAATCTTCGAATGACCGGGGGATCCTAGGATGCGCGAATTAGTTATGAGATTAAATACCTGAAAGGCAAAAAAAACTTGTCGCGGACCATCGTCGCGTCCCCGTGGGGATGAAACCCCCGACCCCAGACTAAGGTTGGACTCAAACCAACCAATTCATTCTACTCAAAGGAAAACCCGTGGAAAAAAGTTGGTGGATATCTGGAGGGGGGAAGAGTTCTCAAACGATTTCCGAAAGCCACTTTGGGTTTAGTTTACGGTTAAAAGATGACATCATATTTGTTCGAGAAAAAAACCCATGGGAGCCTACAATTGTCCTCATAATTCCCCGTATATGACCCGGTCTCGCTCTCCACCATGCGCATGATTTTTAGGTCACTTTGGACAAAGAAAACCCTCAAGAAAGCCGGGGAACTATACTATTGGGCAAAACTTAAAATGATGTTGTGATATGTCAAAAATTTGTAACTTGCCCAAGGGTTTAAGGGAAATAAAGGGTTACAACAACCCTGGAAGGAAATTACCTCCGTAGATAAACTTTTGAAAAAATAGGGGTAGACCCCAGATAGGTAGAGAGAACAAGGTTTCCGTTTTGTTATACGGTATCGATCATTACAGAGGTTTTTTAGGTTCTTCCCCCTTTAAAAACCAAACAACCCCACACACATCATAAAACCATGTGGCAGTACCGGGGGGGGTAGGGGGCACCCCGCAAAAAATCTCCTGGGAAAAGGGGGGGAGTTCACCACCGGGGGTTCCCGCAGTTTGCACACGACACCAAATCACTCTCTGCTATACGCCCCCTATCACCCTCAAGGAAATTCGGTGACCCCAAGAAACCCGGACCCTAAATCAGTCCTCTCGACCCTGTGTCAGGACACCCTCTGATTGGCCCACGTTTTTTTCAGCCGTGCCAAATCATAGAAACAACGGTACAACCTCCACTGGACAACAACCCTATTCGCTTTCTTTTTTCGTCATGCCCCCCGGCTTGTTGGAGCACTTTACCCCACGCGAGGAGAAAAAGCGACATGGGCGTGGCACACGCCCCAATCCCCAGAGCATCTGAAAAAAGTCGCGTCGGGACGGGACGTCGCAAACAGAAAAAAGGAAAAATCAAGTGGTGGAGGTAGGAGCACTGGGAGGGGGAGAAAAAGACCACCCTACCAGGCCTGCCGTAAAATCAAATTTAAATGGGGTGGGGCTATCGAGTGGTGGAAGTACGTTTGGGGGGAGCCATACTGGTAAAAAAGTTTTCACAGAAAAACCAGTACAAAGAGCTGCCGAAAAAAGGAAACCTTTTTTGGCAGTGAAGGTGGTTAGTAAAAGCCGGTGGAGAGGGGCCTACAACCCGACCGGGGGCGAGCAATAGCCCCCCTGTTTGGAGACTCCAAAAAAAGGGTCTTTAGGAAGTATGAAAGTTTTTTTTTTTTTTATTTTTAAGATGGGTTAGAAAATTTAAAACTGGTTCCCCCAAAAGGTGAGGTAGTGTCAGATAGATGAAACAATTGGTCTAGGAGATTTCTAGTCTAAAGTCGGAGGGCTGTCTTCACGGCTAAGCCCCGGGTTTAGTGGAGGAGTATTTTTAAATTTGAGATATATACTACGCGTTCACTTTCATCAAACCCCTTGCGGTGTGGCGGATATTTAGGACTTGTTTGGGGTTATCTTTCCAGAGGCTAGCCGGGGTGCGCCTCTGGGATATTCCCCCCCACCCAGAAAACGGGCACTGAGTCAGGTTTGACGGGCCCCGTCATTACCAGGTATCAGGTTGATTGGGTACTTCCTTTTTATTTAAATTTTGTTAATCTAAACAAGCAGACACCCGTTTTTTAAAAAAACAGAAGAATTTCCATTAAAAACACTCTAAATGCGTCCCATATACACCCCTCTTTTACACAGCTTAAAAAAAGGAAACATGATCCCCCTAAGTAGGTAATTTGATATTGAAGATTTAAATTTTCCCGGGGAATGACCGTGTAAAGCCCATTATTCGGGAGAGATAGTGGAGAATTATTTCATAAAATCCCGAGCTATTCTTGTCAGTATTAATTTTTCTTTGTTTTACGGGTGACTCTCGCCTCTTCCAAACCACCATTTGTTTATCTTTTTTCCTTTTTTTCCGCCATTTTCTTTCTTCCTTCTTTTTATTTCCTCCCCCCCCCACATCCCGTATGCAACCAAGATCCGTGGAAATTATTCTGCGATCAGTGATAACTAATGACTTCAACTTTTTATCTTTCCCCAGCTATCTGGTAGACCCAAATCCCCCACCCCCGATTTTTAATGTCTTTCAAAATAATCCCTATCGGTATCGGTTTGTCAATTTTGGGCGGTTTGTAACATAACGCTAAAATGAAAAATACCAAATTTCTATGCTCCAATTTCACCCTTCCCTCTTAAAAATGCGTTCGGACATTTTTACGTGACAACGAAACACACCCTTCTCGGGGATTTGATTTTAAACATTTAAATTTTTCATATCAAAGAAAGGTCTATATTTTGGCAGCCTGGTCTTATGACGCGAGTTTTATTTTTAAATGTTTTTTGGATTATAACACTCATTTGAGGCCACGTCTAGATTTTCAAACAAAATTTCCCCTTTATGCCGAAGGCCATGATCTCGGGGGAACCAGTTTCCCCTCCCTTCGTTGTAGGTAAGACTCTGCACCTCGCTCCTGTTTTCCCCTTCCTTAGTAATTTTATCTATATATTTTTTAATATATATTAGGTACAGTTTGTGTCACTAATGCATAGAAGGTCGCCCCATCCTTATAATGTTTTAACGGGAGTGTCTCTTTTCCCCTTTTTTGTAGGCTCGTGTGTCTTCTTCAAAGCCACATGGTCTTTGGGTACACACACAAACTTCTTACCTCAATTTTTTCTACTAAATCTACTTTCCCTGTGTAATTAAAATATTAAGTGGGATGTTACCTAAGTGTAGGTAATTCACTGAAAAGGGTCCAGTGGGGGGAGTTAGCTCATAAGAGCTTCCTTTCATCACATAGGAAGATTTTCCCGTATCAGGGTGTAAAGGGTTTTTTTTTCATCCGGGAGATTTTTCGGTATTTTGTTAACCCTTTTATGTTGGATATGATCTCAAACAAGAGACAAATATTCACTAGAATAAAAAGGGGTGTTATTTGCAAAAAATTTTTTGTGTTATATAAAACCCCGGGGTTATTTTGTGTTTGGACGTAATTCCCCACCTTCCAAAAAAGTCCAGCCTTACTCGGGAAATTCCCCGTACCAAACCGACTACCAAAACAATCTAAAATTAATTTAAACAAAAGTGCCCGGGGGTAAAACCGTGAGTTACCGCCGGGGCTGGGGGCAGCGCGTTCCCTTAACCTAAACCCTTACTTTTCCCCCTTAATACATCCCCCCTTTCATTCCTCCGCAGTGAGACGTGGTCACATTTAAACACATAGTGAAGTCAAAGACTAAATTAAAACCTCCCGTCAAGTTGTAATCTTTTATCAAAATCATCCCAATAATAATATTCAAAAAACGTTGACGAGTTCTAAAAACCCCCATACCCGTTACCCCCAAATTCCGTAAAAATAAGCATACTAAAGAAAATAAGAAATAGGAATACAGAGGTCGCGGGGGGTACACCGGTAGTTCCTGTCACCTAACACTACCCACACCATCTTCCCTTCCCCTCCATGAACCTTCCAGCCCCTCTTTTAAAACTCCCCCAAAGACTCCGCACTAAACCTATCTACGATCCATTCCACTCATTCACCCCCATTTGTGAACCCTTTTTTTTCCTATTTCCCTTTCCCAAATCTACGCCCCTTCCCGCTTTAATCCTTTCTTTTTGTTCTACCCTGGTGAAAGTGTGATAACTTTTTCCTACCTCTCCTTTAAAATCCCCTTTTTCCCCTCAAAACTTCCTCAGATCGGCCCTTTCTCTCGTTCTTGAGGAGTTAACTTTAAAAAATTCAAATTCCTCTCTAACTAAAGTACGCATCCCTTTTATCATTTTGGTCATCCTCTCTGTATGTTTTTTAAAAAGGCTATATCCATCCTGTAATATGGAGACCCAAAACTGAACCCCATTCTAGGGGAGGTCTGACTAGAGCAGATAAAGCTTTTAAAAAACGTCCGACTTCTACTTTTAACATTTGGGAATGATCCCAACACTCATTAAATCATTCTAGCTTCAAACATTTTTCCTAGTGGAGGGTTGGATCACCCCAACTCCCAAAATTTTTTACCAAAAAAAAGAACAAAAAATAAAACTACAAAACCGTAAACAACGGAGTTCCTTCCCCTCTTTTCCCCCCTTTTCCCTATAGAATTTATCCCAACTCAAAGCCCAATAAAAATCACATTCCACCTAAAGCCCCAGCTCATTCCCCAAACATTTAAACCTTCTGATCTTTTCACGTACATTGCGTAGGGGTATTATTACCCGGGGTTTTTAAAATTTCCCCCCAAAAAAAAACCA
>JACEEZ010011776.1:5000-7500 GCA_016584305.1 Chionoecetes opilio
TCTATACCATTTTTTTCTTACAGATTTCCTTTCTCCAGGGGAATTTTAGAGTTTCTCCCGCAGGATGTGAAGAGAATTGTCGTATTTACACACCCGACATTCACTCCCTGCCCTTCGCTTCCGGGACAAGGGGGGGAGAGTAAATCAATACCTTGCACTTTGTAGCAGAAGGAGGAAGAGGATGGAGGAGGAGAGGAAGGAGGAGGAAAGGAAGGAGGAGGAGGAGGAAGAGGGAGAGGTAAAGGGACGGCGAAAAGTGTGTGTATGTGGCGACCAAGACACGTAACTCTGAAGGTGAATAATTGTTTACATTACAGGCTTGACGGAACTCCGATGCTCAGCTGACGAGGCCGATGACGTACACGGAGAGGAACATGGCGACGAAGGAGAAGACAGAGGAGAAGAAGGTGCAGGTGGAGGTGAGGGTGAGAGAGAGAGGGAAGAGATACGGGCTTAGGGAATAAGAGAGATGGGATGAGAGTAGGGGGCGAGAGGTAGCTGCCGAAGTGTCCGTCCGTCACTCGGTTCGTTACTGTCCGCCCTTCGATCACCTCGGCAGGTACACAGGTAAGCTCTCGAGACCTTGGAGGGCGTCAGCGTCACCCTCGACCCTCACAACACCTCCTCTTCACTGAGTCTCTCCACAAACTGCTCCTCCTCGTATTTAGAGACATGAATTTTCTTCCCATCCCACGCTTCAAGGGGAGGGGGGAAAAAGTGAGTGGAATATTGGCTAGAAAAATTTAGCATAAGAATTTCAGGTGAGGAAAAAATATGGGAGTTCGTTAAAATTCGGTCATTATGGGTGAGGTTATGACGGCCAGGGTAAGCTATTTTATAATCTATGTATTTATGCCTATATAAAATAGCTCAGTTTAGGTGACAGATTCGGTCTATCCATTTAGGCTGGATAATGGACGCCTGCTTGACCCGAGACAAAACACTGCGCCGGGCAGCCATCGAGCCATAAATATTTGCGGGCGAGATTGATGGCTTTTCACGACATGATACGGTGCTAGGACGCTTTAGATAACGAGATGGGAGCTTTTATGGCTTCCAGCGTGGCAACATTTTATCCATATAATGATGAAAAAAGATTAGTTCATCATCTATTTATCTCTGTTTGTTTATTTAATCCTCTAAAGTCACCTCATATCTTGGTATCTGATGGGTGGTCATTGAATGTTTTTTTATATATTTTCTTTAAGTGAGAAATGGTAGCTTTTATTTTTAATGGCCTCGCCCTGGAGCAAGGACCGTAAAGAACACGCCCTCGCTCAAAGATTACCTCCATTTGTGCACTTTATGCTACAATCTTCTCTTTGTAAGAACGCCATAAGTTTTGATAAAGGAGTAGGCAAAGTTGGAACATCGGTTACATTTTAAGAGTATCCCCGCCAGGTGGCCTCAAACAGAATCCCCGCCTACATCACGCCGGCTCATTACACTTTCACTTCTTTACGGCGCTCGTAATGACCAAATGCCGCCTTGCACACCTACCAATACGTCATTAACAAATTAACCAGACGTTCGTGAAGCGTCAGTTAAGCCACCGACTGTTCCCTAAAGAGTCCAACCTTCCTTACATTAGTGTTAAGAAATTCGTCGCTGGTCTCCCGTAGGTGCATTTTAATTTCCGTGCCGGTGTCTGCAGCGAGTGACGAGGGGACATTTCCAAACTTTATCATTCTATTACAAGAAAAGCAAATATTGCGCATGTAGTGGGGCGCAGGTGGTGTGATGGAGGGGGTCGTTTGGGCACGCGAGGAACCCGTTATTGGGATAGACTGCCCTGATGGAAGGGGGCCCCACACCGCTAACATATTTCCATACATGTGGAAAATTAAGACCAAAGCCCTTCCAAGTTTAATTAGAGGCTTCCATTAAGCTGAAAACTTTTCGGGAGCACTTGTGATTTAATAACTGAAATTATTTCCTCCCAGACAGAGTAAGGGATTCTGAAGACATTTTCCAGGATTTAGCTTCAAGTTTCAGAGCTGCAGCAAAGTTAATATTAACACTAAAGGTAAATAAGTGTTTCATACCTGGATGCCTAACCTCTACAGTTCCATAATATAACACTTTACATGACAGGAAGTACGTGGACAAAAAATATTGCATCTATTTAGACATAACCAAACATTTTCCAGAGCTCTAAACTCATAATGATGAAACTACAGCAAACCAACACGAAGAGACATCAACTCAAAACCCCTAAACGTGAGTCATGCCCTTGTAGGAGGAGGCAGGAGGGTGGGAAAGGCAAGGAGAGAGAGAACTGGTGCGGAGGATCAACGACTCTAGCTGGCTAAGAGAAAACCTGGCTCTTGCCCCTTATATGTAGAGCACCATTACACGAGGGGAGAGGAAAAAGGGGGAGCATGAGAGGACGTCCTATTAACATTCCAGCATTACATTCCTGACGTAGGGATCTCTAGGGCACCATCCCCAAGTTTGGAACACGAGACACGGTCGGGCGAAGCGGCAGCCCTTGTGACAC
>JACEEZ010011776.1:12500-35000 GCA_016584305.1 Chionoecetes opilio
CCACGGCTCTCCCGCGCATAAAACCCCATTGACGAGAAACATGGCCGCCTCATTCCAACTAAAACAAACTGTACAAAACATTATCCTAAATTCGAGGGTAAAAATATCCATCCCCTCTTATCAAAGGCAATCTCTTGTTGACACTATTGAGTTAATGTCACTGTGCCTCTGTTAGCCTTGCTGATTATTGTTGAACTTAAGATCGTCATTCATTTTTCATGCTTCATTTTGTTTTGTTTTCCTTTTGTCTTCAATACGACATCTTGCTTTCAGGGCAATGATTTTATTTTCAGTTTTTCACGAGGGAGACAAAGTAATGTATACATGTGACTGTCCTGCATACATGAACGCCTATGTATCTGTACCATGAAATTATGGCGACATGCATGTTGTGAGTTGTCGTATGTAGAACTGGTCATTGGTTGCAGGAGAAGGGGGAGGGAGAGAGGGAGGAAGAGAAGAGCAATGGCGGGCGTGGGAACAGACAGCAGAATTTTTCAGTCGTAAATATTCCTCCAGTCAGCATTAGACTTGTCCACACTGCTTCACGTCGACACCAAGACTCAAGTTACTCATAAAACAATAACTAACTTTATTTAGCATTGATTGAAGGAGCCTAATGAAAACGTAAGGATATTTTGTGATTGTTCTGCTGGCATGACTGGAACGCCGGTCCTGTATTTAAAAGGACTGTGAGTTATCTCTTAATTTAGCAATGTTGCAATTAAGGCACGCACCACCAATCAAGCGGGATGCGATATCTCAATAGGCAGGGCGGAGAAAAACGCACGCCCTTCCAAAACGGCCAATCAGAAGGGCTGTAGCTGGGAGAACGGCCAATCACAAAAGAGCGTTGTCGGCCTAATAAACACATGCTAGACTATTTGATGATCCTGTGAGTGCCAGTCCGGGTAATTAATGGAACAGTTCTCGTGATTCAAAACAGTGGACGACGGACATTACCACCGCACACCCTCGTCTGTCTCCCGTCGCAAATTCGTGTGACCACCCCCACCACCCCCACCGCCCCTCTATCTCCCGGGAATCCAAAAATGAGAACTGAAAAATATGGACGAGGGAATATTAGCAGTAAAGAGGATTGAATATATGTAATCAAAATAGGTGTGATATTTATTACTGATTAAGAGTATCTGTAGATTTTCGTGAATATAATATAACAGAACAAGACATTCGCTATAGGGAGTAATATAAGTGATTATGGAATTATTTCAATATATGGAGAGAGAGAGAGGGGGGGGGGGAAAAGAGGAGAGAGAGAGAGAGAGAGAGAGAGAGAGAGAGAGGAGAGAAGAGAGGAGAGAGAGAGAAGAGAGAGAGAGAGAGAGAGATGAGAGAGAGAGAGAGGAGGAGAGAGAGAGAGAGAGAGAGAGAGAGAGAGAGCAAGAGAGAGAGAGAGAGAGAGAGAGAGAGAAGAGATGAGAGAGATGAGAAGGAAGAGAGAGATGAGAGAGAGAGAGAGAGAAGAGAGATGAGGAGTGAGAGAGAGAGAGAGAGAGAGAGAGAGAGGAAGAGAGAGAGAGAGAAGAGAGAGAGAGAGAGGAGAGAGATGGAGAGAGAGAGAGAGAGAGAGAGAGAGAGAGAAGAGAGAGAGAGAGACGAAGAGAGAGAGAGAGAGAGACAGTCATTCTAAATTAAATGTATGAAGACAAAACAAAGCAGCTACAACACACTGAAATATATCAAATAATGAAAGGCAACACCATAATACATTAAAACTCACAAAGCTACAAAAATATACCAACAACTCCATTTATCACCACCACAGCCACCACCACCACCACCACCACCACCACCACCACCACCACAGCCACCACCACCACAGCCGCCACCACCACCACCACCACCACCACCACTACCACCACCACAGTCACCACCACCACCACCACCACCACAGCCCTCCAAACATTACCATGCATTTCCCACTGTGTTCGTCGCTGCCTCACAAACAACGCAATAACTTCACCCACAAGAAAGCCAAGCACAGCCGTAAACTGGCCGTGACCTACAGCCTCGAGCACGACTGACGACCTTCTGTTGACCTACGACCCATATATATGTAATCTAGGAGCCCCCGCCGCCTCTAATTCATGCCATGTTTTTGTTTGTGAAGTGAAAAACGCGGGAAAATTACGCTGGCAATTTGCTATCGACATGCGGACAATTTTCTCCAAGATTATGTTTGTGCATCGTGAATAAGGGTTTCCTCTTCCCCCCTTTCCTCCTCCCTCCCTCTTATTTTGTAATCACAGAGCCATTTAAAAGTCTTCAATTTTTCTCTGTTAAAGTCTTTGCGTATATCTGGAAATGCCTTAGTAATTCTTATGACGGAAGGCAAGTTACTAAACTAAGAGTTGATATATGTGAGATATTTAACTTTTTTGTTTGTGATCACGTAGGTAATAAAAAAAATTGATGTCACGGCTAAATTTCGTATCTTCTCCGGGTGTCTTATTTGAGGTGATTTATTGCACGAACACATCATCCGAAAACCATGAATAAAAAACATTTTTTATTTTGTGAAGACGCTGAAATATTATAAAAAAGAAAGAATGTTGCAAGAAAGTCTGAAGACATTTTTCCCCCCTGCGTCATTACATATATTTTGCAACATCACGCCAGACAAAAAAAGTAAAAAAATGCAACATATTCCCAAACCCTATAATTCCACTTATTCTTGATGATAATAAAGACGAAACTTACAACATGCGAGACTGTGGTGATAATATTCTAATCACACAATGCTTTCCTGCCACTCTACTGTCACTGTTTCCTCGGGGACACATTTCCTAATTCCTGCATTTTTGTGTTGGCGCACCTGCGTGTCCCTCATTACCGTGTGTATTGAGGTGCAACACAGGAAAATTAATGTCTAATCGTTTCTAAATTAGGATGAATTATAAGCAATTATGGGATTACGGTGTCCAGGTTCAGGGGGGGCGAATTACATTTTATGATTTGAGGTCCACAATATTCATTTTTGAGCATAACACCTGAGCTAACTGAGGCTATAAAGATTTTGCGGCCCATTATTGCACTGCGTTCTCAAAATGATGACGAGAGCCACTAATTACATCGCCCATCTCTAATCACATCACGTGTAATTAATAAGCGATTACGCCCACAAAGTATAGCGAGAGAGCTCCCGGTCGCGTGCTCCCAGGAACCATCACGACTCACTACAAATTAAGATGTCTGAGAAATGAGCTCAAGTTGTCTAGTCACACACACTCGGGAGTCGCTTCACTGGTCGTTCCAGGGAGGGACAAGAAGGGAGGGGAACGAGGAGAAAGGCAAGACGAAAAGGAAAAAGAGGAGTTGGAGAAAGGCGAGAGAAGGAGGACTGGTGGTGGAACAGGGAGCCACCTCTTCCATGTCTCGCATCATTTTTCTCCTTCTAGCTCGATCCTAACTGCCCTTCTACATCTCCTGGGCCGTCTACCGCAATCCTGGGCGTTGGCGGCAGTGGGTTTTTCGGCAATTTCTTGTCTCGGTGGAGTTGGGCGGAGGCGAGATCGTCCGTCCCAACTAAAGGTCCTCTACGGTTGGCCAGAGTCTCACAGGGGGCCAACTAGATCGATCTGTGACCCCCCTGACAAGTGTTTTCCCAGTAAATTCTTTTTTTCTGTTGGGAGATATAGACAAGGGCCCCCACGAGACTTAATTTTTTTTCTCGTATTGTAGTTGGTGTTGTTGTTGTTGCTTTGACCAGGGACAAACTGAGTCTTATAGGACCCATTGGAGGAAGAGGAGGAGAAGGAGGAATGGGAGGAAGAACAGCCCAAAGCAAAGGAAGGAAGTTAAGAGATGGAGACAGAAATTAATGTAAATAAAGTCAGAGGAAGAGGAGTAGCAGGAGGAGGAGGAAGAGCTAAAAAATACGAAAAAGAAGAAGAAAAAGTACAGGAAGACAACGAAGAAAAAGAAAATAGAATGGTGGAGAAAGAGAAAGAAAAACGAGAAGAAGGAACTAGAGGAAGAACAAGAGAAACAGAGGTAGAGGAGAGAGAGGAGAGGGTCACGAGACGGGGAAGAGTAAGGGATACCCGCTCGAGAAGGGAAAGGGAAAAGTATTTGGTTACGGATGGCAGGGCAGTGTAAGGGAGAGGGCGGCACGCACACCATGATGCACACGAGCAGGTGACGAAGGGCACCGTCGAGAGAGAGAGAGAAGGAGAGGAGGAGAGAGAGGAGGAAGAGAGAGAGAGAGAGGAGAGAGAGAGGAGAGAGAGGAGAGAGAGGGAAAAGAGATGAAGAGAGAGAGAGAGAGAGAGAGAGAGAGAGAGAGAGAGAGAGAGAGAGAGAGAGAGAGAGAAGAGAAGAGAGGAGAGAGAGAGAGAGAGAGAGAGAGAGAGAGAGAGAGAGAGAGAGAGAGAGAGAGAGAGAGAGAGGAAGAGAGAGAGAGAGAGAGAGAGAGAGAGAGAGAGAAAAGAGAGAGAGAGAGAGAGAGAGGAGAGAGAGAGAGAGAGAGAGAGAGAGAGAGAGAGAGAGGAAAAGAGAGATGAGAGAAGAAGAGAGACTGACAGAGAGAAGAGAGAGAGAGGATAGGCAGACCACTCAGGAACGGAGAGGATAAACATGTACTGGAGGAGGGGAGAGGAAATGAAAAACATGAATAAGAAAGAGTGAGTGAGAGATAGAGAAGAGGAGGTGGAGAAGGTGAAAGAGGAGGAGGAGGAGGAACAAAAACAGGTATAAAAGAACAAGAGAAATATTGATAATTGACAAAACACTAAGCAAAAGAAACAATATACCAAGCATAATATAGGGTGAGAAATATATATACAAGAATATATATTACTCTAAATAGAAATGGTTCACCAAAGCAATTCCAGCAGACACACAGTTGCATCTGGTGCGATTATTCATCCAGAAAAAAAGATCAAATTCATATATACAATTCCTGTTGGTATATGTGGCGCAAAGGTACAGTTGCAACGTTCGGGAATTAAAACGAGCAACTCTAAACGGCTCAGAGGATTAGTTGGATTTAAGCTCCATGGTTGGGCTGGCCGGTCTGAAGACTCCTCCTCCTATACTGTTCTCGGGAGATGGACGATTTTCTGCCTCCAAGACTAAATATTATCGCTGCCAAGTCGACCCAACGTACATAAAACTATCAATGTTAAAATAAAAGGCCAAGTATATCACCAATCTTAAGAGTTTCCTAAATGTTTGTGATTCTGTTGCTGTCTGTGTTTTCTGTCTCCTTCTTACTGGCGAGGAAATAAAAGCAGCATTCTAGGACTGTAGTAATCGCGTGCTAATTTGAGCGTAATTCAGTTGGTGCCTTGTAACTCCCTTCTAAGAGCACGTTTCTTCATCCCCCTACCGCGTCCTTCCCTCTCCCTCCCCCTCTGTCGTTCCATATATCTCTCCCACCCCTCTGTCCCTCCCTCCTCCCCTCTTGGTCACCCTCACGCTCCTTGTCCTGTCCCCTTCTCCACCATCTATCCCTTGCCCATTTCATCGTGATCCCTTCCCTCCGAGCCGTCCATCCCTACCCTTCCCCTTCCTCTCCCCTTCTGCCCTTTTCTCCCCTTCATCCCCTCACGACAAATCCCTTGAAACTCAGGCAGCAGGTAGCCTCCACCCTCCTTCGGGAGTCCCATAACAAAGTTTAAAAGTATCAGTGCCAGTTCCCTCAAGGAGGAGGGCAAAAGTTTTCCCCATTCCCTCACCGGCGAAGGAGCTACGGTTATTTGCTATGTTAAATTGCTTTAGTTTCCTATTCTTCGCGATTTTTCCGTTTTCTTTTGTCGTGTATTTGTGGCGTGTTAATGGAGGAAAGTGAGGTCGTGAGGATTATTGTCTTAAGGAAACTCTTCCTGCCAGCGAGACTTTTCCTCCATTTTTTCTTTCGTCTTTGCCTCTCTGTAAGATGTAGCACGTTGCTTTCTTCTTGTAGACCAGTGTTTCTTTTGGTTCCCAATGTTTTTGGTGCAACGTAGCTTTCAATATTTCTCTCTTCAATCTTCTCTGTTATTAACATTATTACGATGATTAATAGCATTATCATTACTTTTATCATTTACATCAACATAATTACTTTTGGAAATCAATATTCAAAGCAAAGAAATTCATGTGTTTCTTAATGTCTTATCACAAAGATTTAGGTATAAAATATATATATATATATATATATAATATATATATATATATATATATATATATATATATATATATATATATATATATATATATATATATATATATATATATATATATATATATATATATATATATATATATATATATACATATATATATATACATATGACAAATTTGCATTCTAACAGACTCCTTCAACATTCAAAAAAAAAAATTCTCTACTGTGACAACTAGTATTCAATTTAAAGAAAATATCTGCCACATTTCTAGATTCTTTTATTCATCTTTGTTTCTGTATCATCGTATTGTACATTTACTTGTCATTGCTACCGGATGTCCTTCTGTACAGGAAGTCGTCATCACCACAAACCACTTCAAAAAAACTTCAAGCAAATCAAACACACACACACACATACACACACACACACACACACACACACACACAACACACACACACACACACACACACACACACACACACACACACACACACACACACACACACACACACACACACACACACACACACACACACAAGCACACTTATTGATTAAACCCTCGGGAATAACCTGAAATTATCCAGAAATTACCAACGAGGAATCTGGAACTATTGGAATCCAGGCTGGAAATTTTGCGCCACGTTGGAATTGGCGTTATTAGCACAGGCCTGGACCGCTATGAGGGCGCGTCTCCCCCCCTTCCCCCCAGTAGTTTGGAGTGCCCGGGGATTACAGCGTTTTGAGAGCATAGGGAATTTCAAGCCTTAAATGTTACAGGAGACTTAGGTCACTAAAGGCGCATAAGCCCAGGAATTTCGTGGCAACTACTGATGGAATCTTCGGAACATTACGGTATTTGTGTGTGTGTGGGGGGGGGGGGGGGGGGGTGGGCGGGGGGGGGTGGTGCGTGTGTGTGTGTGTGTGTGTGTGCGTGCGTGTGTGTGTGTGTGTGTGTGTGTCACATGCACACACACACCATGCTTTATCTCAGGCTTCGGGCTAATAAGTTAATGGTGTAAGGATGCTGGGAATACTATGGGGACAATATAGAGAAGAAGATATGAAAAAAGGGAGAGAAAATGGGGGGTAGGAAGGAAGTAAAGGATCAGTGGAGAGAAAATTGAGGAAAAGGAGAGGAAGGGAGAAGAAAAATGTGATGCGAGAGATTGTGGATTTTAGATGAAAGGATAAAGGGAAAACAAGATGGAAGGAAGGAAGGAAGGAAGGAAGGAAGGAAGGAAGGAAGGAAGGAAGGAAGGAAGGAAGGAAGGAAGGAAGGAAGGAAGGAAGGAAGGAAGGAAAGAAGGAAAGAATTAATGAATGAAGGAAGGAAGGAAGGAAGAAAGGAAGGAAGGAAGGTAGGAAAGAATGAATGAATGAATGAAGGAAGGAAGGAAGAAAGGAAGGAAGGAAGGAAGGAAGGAAGGATGGAAGAAAGGAAGGAAGGAAGGAAGGAAGGAAGGAAGGAAGGAAGGAAGGAAGGAAGGAAGGAAGGAAGGAAGGAAGGAAGGAAGGAAGGAAGGAAGGAAGGAAGGAGAAGGCTTAGGAATAAGGGAAGCTTAGCGGAGGGGAGAAAGGATGACAGGGAGGAGTTAAGGGTCCAGACAGACTCATCTTCCTCTCTCATTTACCTGCGGGAGACTAATTAATGAATGTAGAGGCAGAAGACAGGAGAACCAGAGGGAAAGGAAGCAAGGTAGGCAAGATTCAGCTACAGAACCCCCCTTCATGTACTACACACAATAACAAAATATTGAGAAAAGTTCAATAAAAGGAATGTCTGTAAATATTAGACGGTTGATTCTAGAAAGGTGTGATGGAAATTTAATGTAGTATGTAGTAAATGAAAGTATAAATATTAGTGTTTATTTATGATACACATCAATAAAACACCTTTCTATGTTGCTAAAGTGTAAAGTACTTAATGAAGTGCAACCCAGATGTGCGATTCAACTTTTTTCCCACTGTCGATTCTTAGAGAAGAGAAAAGCGAGCATGAACGTTTACGACTCATCAGTATTAGGTGGGCAATTTAGGAGAGGTGAAAAAGCTTCCTTAACAGCCTCTACCCTCAGAGGTCGAGCGTAAATGTCTTGAAAATTCATTGGGGATAGATAATTAGATTTTGGGAAGAAAAATTACAAGCTAACAGACTCCAGGCAAGCTGCTAACGGCGCTGCTGGGAAGCCTGACTAATGAGGAGGGATCCGACTGACAATTACACGCTAATTAGATTATTAAGGTATCTCTCATTAAACACCGATAGAGAATTATGATAATGCAAGGTAAATACTCCTCCACAAATATGCATTGCTGTCAAGTACGAATACACACACACACACACACACACACACACGCACACACACACACACACACACACACATATATATATATATATACACACACACACACACACACACACACACACACACACACACATAGCAAGCACAACACAGATTCACATATTAATTTTCGTGCAAGTTGTGTCGTGTAGCAGCTGGACGTTTTATGCTGGATAGTGTGATCACTGGATTTGGTATATAACAACTAATGACCAATTACCTTCCATAACCATCAATTTTGTGAGGAGAAGTAATGGAATTTCCCCGATTAATGCCCCGTACCGAGACCGGCCACCACCGGCGTCCAGCTTATATTTTCATGCCGCCCCGACAATGCCACGGCCGCTCTAACGAGGTCGCCACCAAAACACGCAAGCACAAAAAGGAAAAAAATATTTACGTCGAAAAAAAAGTAGGATGATTACGTATTATAGGGGCAATATGAGGCTGAGGTCCGGTTATCATAAATACAAAATACATCCATGGTGTACAGTACCGCGTGCAGCAGAACAGGAGCAAAAGAATGAGTAACAATATGAGTGAAAAAAATTTGTAGAGGTTCCACTATCGTCCTTTCCTCCCTCTCTCACGCCCTCCCCCTCACACAATCATTATCCTTAACATTTATATACATTAGTAAGATATATTCTATTTACTACACTTAAAATGGGGGAAAAAAATCGTGAAGCTGGAGCAGACAAAAAAAAAATTCCTCCCGAGGCACGTGTGCAAGCAAGGGATCATGTGACTTGTCTCTCGTGTTTGGCGTCGTGAGCCGAGACAAGGGAGGAGGAGGAAGGATAGGGAAGGGGGGGCAGGACAGGGTGAGGGGGGGAGGAAAGACAGGGTGGGGATGCCTCGCCCACCACTCCTTCCCCCGGCAACACGCTGCCAGACTCATCATCAGATTCCAGTCATCTGAGAGGCCATCACTCACCCTGCCGCCAGCCACCTTGCCCCCAACACTTCACCCCTGCCCCCAACACTCCACCCCTGCCCTCAACATTCACCCCTGCCCCCAACACTTCACCCCTGCCCCCAACACTCCACCCCTGCCCTCAACATTCCACCCCTCCCCCAACACTCAACCCCTGCCACCAACACTCCACCCCTACCCCCAACACTTCACCCCTGCCACCAACACTTCACCCCTGCCCCCAACACTTCACCCCTGCCCCCAACACTCAACCCCTGCCCGTCTGTTTGCCCACACCCTTGTCCCCCAGGCCCGTCCGTTCTCCCCCCTCTCCGTACGCTTGTTTTCTTAAAGGATAATGATGGCCTAGTCATTTTCTGGCATTTACGAGCCCTGTAACGACCATCAGCCGAGCTATAAACCCTGGTCGGAGTAGGTGTAAACTCTTTATGGCTATTTAAATGTTTGCCCTGAAACAAAAGTGGTTTAAACAGCGGGGTGCAAATGATTCGTGTTAAGTTGGGGAGCGGCAAATAGTTTCACAGAGGCGAGAAGAAGTGCGCCGAACAAATTACGGAAATTTATGAGCGAAAAGAAGGAAAAAAAGATCGAGACCCCAGATTTATGGCGGCTGTTGCTGATGAGGTGATGGAGGGCTGGGTGTCCTGGGCCGTGCGAGGAGCGCCGC
Source organism: Chionoecetes opilio (assembly GCA_016584305.1). Lineage (NCBI taxonomy): Eukaryota > Metazoa > Arthropoda > Malacostraca > Decapoda > Majidae > Chionoecetes > Chionoecetes opilio. The sequence goes on from JACEEZ010011776.1 coordinate 22,575, forward strand.
CAATAGGTGTGCCTGGCTTAAGTACACGCGGTATGGCTCATAAGAACAGCATTAACGTGATGAACAGCGACGTGCAGTATTAGGCTGAATAATGTGAAGCATAATGGTGGCCCAGCGCGGGGCAGCTTGGCGGGTGCGAGGCGACGCTCAGCCCTGCCACCAGACACTCACAAGACGCTGCTTCATTCATTAGTCACTGTCTCTAGCTCACCTTCAAAGGCGTCACTTCATCTGGGGATCAGTTAGGAGACCGTAGGAAGCGAGCGTTACTTAGTCTCTCTCTCTCTCTCTCTCTCTCTCTCTCTCTCTCTCTCTCTCTCTCTCCTCTCTCTCTCTCTCTCTCTCTTCTCTCTCCTCTCTCTCTCTCTCTCTCTCGCTCTTCTCTCTCTCTCTCTCTCTCTCTCTCTCTCTCTCTCTCTCTCTCTCTCTCTCTCTCTCTCTCTCTCTCTCTCTTCTCTCTCTCTCTCTCTCTCTCTCTTCCTCTCTCTCTCTCTCTCTCTCTCTCTCTCTCATCTCTCTCTCTCCTCTCTCTCTCTCTCTCTCTCTCTCTCCTCTCTCTCTCTCTCTCTCTCTCTCTCTCTCTCTGTGTGTGTGTGTGTGTGTGTGCAATGAAATAAATCTTGCGGTTAATACTTCATAATGCTAAATGAAGTGTTCATAAACTAATGATGGTTTATTATAGGGGTGTGACTGATGAGATATTCAATAGTTAATTATACATTCTGCTCCATTATCCCTGCCCTCGCATACCCACACTCCCGCACCACCTGTCACCACACCTCGCCTGGACGATCCATCAACACCACCACCACCACGTCACCCACACCACCTCAACACCATTAAACGATCAAGTCCTCACCTATAGGAATTATTATATTTGCACCTATAATTGTTATAGGTGACTTATAATATTTGTCAAAACACCTCATGGTTGTCGAGAAAATTGATATTTTGTATAAATGTACGGATATGCCATTTTCTCGGTTATTTACCGATCAATATTTTTTTGCTTCACGCCAAATGATAGCCCTTGATCTAATTCATATTTACTTTTCTATACATGTTGCACTTATCTGCCATAGTTTTTTATTTATTGAAAAAAACGTGATTTTCAAAAAACATCAAGGCATACATAATACTAATACTAATACTGAAAATATTAATACTGATCATTTAATCATAATCTAGCAATTCCTATCATATTTTTATGTCTTGTAGTAAATTTTGTCTAATTTGTAGTTTTTAAGGAATATCTGGAAGTATATTGTCATTGTGAATTGGCTGAAATAGGGCTTTTAATCAATGTTCGTAACTGAAAACTGACTCCAGATCGTGTCCAGCATGCCCGATAACTGCTAGGAACAAATTTTCAAGTAGATCTATTTTTCAAAAAATAATGCAAATTTTCCAAAGGGCCCTTGCAAAATTTGCAATATTTTTTGAAAAATAGATTTGCTTGAAAATTCATTCCTAGCAGTTATCGGGAATGCTGAACACGAATCTGGAGTCAGTTTTCAGTTACAGTGATTAAAAGTCCCTATTTCAGCCAATTCACAATGACATAATACTTCCAGATATTTCTTAAAAACTACATATTAGACAAAACTTACTACAAGACATAAAAATATGATATGAATTGCTAGATTAATCATTACTTTAATACAACGATCAGTATTAGTATTTTCATTATTATTATTATTATTATTAATCCCTATTTGAGCTACCCATTCGATTGTCAAAGTACTTAAAAAACCTTTGGATACTATAGCAATCCTGCGGCGAGTGTGGAGGCCGCTGATCCTACCGCCGACAGCGTAATGAAAGCACTAAGTCGACTTTCTTACACACTTAGCCTTACGAACCCTGAATCCTTAAGCAACAAGGACATAATTCCTGTTCTCGGTTATTTAGCGGCCTCGGCAGAACAGGTGGGCCGTATACACAAACTTCCTCAGGTGAAAGCTACCACATGCTCCAAGATCCACACCTGCTCCCTGTGTTCACGCCACTTTTGTCTGAGCCGGACTTTCAATTATATAACTCGTCTATCTATTTTCAAAGCTTATAATAATGTACGTTAATCTGTGCTTCAAAATGTACTACGTTATAGCCAGGGGTATTGTTTGGTACGTGGTATCCCTAAACACGGTCTTGAACTTGTGATGAAGACAGGTTGATGCATGATGAGCACTACGGTAGACGTCCGAGGAAGGTGTGTTAAAGCCTTCTTAACGATTGTGGAGACGTAATTAGACCCAAAAACGTATGCAGGTAAAGACGTGGCTGAGGTATGAACACTAAGGTTTATATAGACGAAGGAAAAATTGGCATGTGAAAGGTACTTATAATAATTAATCTATTATAATACATTTTTTTCAGATTCCTCGTCATTGCATGTTATCTTGTTCTATCTGTCTTTTCACAATCGCAATAAAAAAAACTATTGCAGAAGATAAAATGAATACATAGAATATAAAGTTGATTTGAAAAAAAGATAGATGTGTATATATAAAAAAACACAGACCAGAAAACACACAGCATAGATGTCAGCCACATAAAAACACCAGCGTGTGATTTGATTAAGTTTTAGCGTCATGTCTATTGTGAGGTGAATGTGGGCAGCAAAGTCAACAAATACAACAAGAGCCTTATATGGAGTTTCATTTGCAGGTGGTGTAGAGAAGCCTCCGAATATGCTGCCTAAATCCAGCGTAATTGCCAATCTACAGCGGGATTACGTCATTCCACCCAGCTATCATAAGGTAGAAGTCCCTTTGGTATTTTCTTCTATGCTTTTAATTCGCACGGTAGTATGCCTCTTGCGCTAAAAAAAAAAAAAAACGGCGTTGAAAAAAAGAAAATATCCTCGTATACCTCACTCTTCATTTCAGGTCATTTGCCTCAAGTAAAGCTCCTGAAATCTCGCCTCAATTCACTGTAATGTTACTCTAAAACGCTTTTCAGATCCTCACCTTAATTCTCCACATTTTTCCAGCTCAAGTAAAAGCTCCATTTTCCAAACCTCTTTTATATTCCTTTTTTTTTTTTTATTATTGTTCTTTGCCATTCTTTGTTTCGAATATAAATGATAAAAAAGCAGATTTGTAAGGGAGGCTCCATTAAATATTCTCTCCCTCCATTCACAATATTCTGGGGTATCAGTTTGCTTAATTGAAAAGTAAAGGGACGCAAAATAACTCTCGTTTTTTACCCACTAAATACTGAACTATCCTGTGTGCTTTCTCTTCCATTGTTTTTGCTCCCTGATATAGTGGCAATATATGTAAGCATGGTTATTGTGTATATTGCAGAAATAAGACTCACTGTATTCCCTATCGGAGTCAAAATGCAATATGAATGAATGGAAATAAATAGAAATGCAGTTTTTTGGTGCAGATTGAAGGCATTTTAACCTTAAATAACACACCTATTCCTAACCCTTGAGACTAAGAGATAAGATAAGATAAGATTTTCATCCTATCTAGACACTTTGCAAGTACCAACTACAAGGTTATGGACGATACAAAGCGCCGCCACGTCAGCACGAACTAGGCCGGACTCGAACTGAGACTAAGAGAACCCGACACCTCACCACTAACCTCTACTCTAACCACTACATCACTCTACATTCACTGCTACATGAACGTCCGTCTCCTATACAGCTACAGTGGCCACTATAGTCTTCCACCTATAGAAAACCACCTATATCTCTATAGCTCTTGGCGTCAATGATTAGAACCATGTCATTGATATTTTGACCACAACCACCACAACCACCACAACCACCACAGCCGCAGCACCAAAACAACAACAAACTCACCAACATACCACCATCAGAAGAAAACAAATATAGCATCACATTCCCTATACCACTATCACCATAACAACAAAAACAACAGCAATTTCACCACAACATTAGATATGGACAACTACACCACCACCACAACCACCACCACTACAAACACTACCACCACTGCCACAACCACAACCACCACTACCACAACCACAACCACCACCACCACAACCACCACCACTACAAACACTACCACCATACCACAACCACAACCACCACTACCACAACCACCACCACAACCACCACTACCACAACCACCACTACCACAACCACCACTACCACAACCACAACCATCACAACCACAACCCCCCATCACTAACCCCGTCACGTTCGGAAAACATAACAAGTAAAAAATAGCAATAAGTTTGACGCCGCAACACACAATCGCAGGTGCAGTAATCACAGGTATAGCAGCTTATCCAGTGTTACACCTGCATCATTGCGCCTTCACAGAACACCTGCATCACACATCATCGCACATATACAACACTATATATTTTTTTCTATACCTGTCCATCTAAACACGTAGGACGGTAACGGATCGAACGGCTCCTTAAATATCACCTGAAGGTTTCTTTGCCTCAATGTAGTCCATGATCTGTATTTTTTTAATCACTGCCAAATAAGGGTTTATAATGTATACAGCAAATGCTACACATCTAATGTCATATAACGGAACTCACACCAAGATTTCTTTGGGTGCATCCCGTCAACACCTTTTTGTGCCACTATTTGTTTATGCATATCCATTATTTGCACCTTTTCCACTGTATTCATATAATCATGGATACCCTTTTCTTTACACCTTTTCTTATAGCATAGCATTACTCTTTTTTATTTTTCCTGTGTGTGTAAAAACCAAAACACCTTAAGGACAGATTTTGACCTTTAAGGCATCCAATAACTTTTTTTTTCTTACATTTCACTTAACAACATGAAAAATGTGTCACAGTTAATATATTTCAGCTTGAAATGCAGACGTATATCAATGTTACAGCAATGCATGATGAAGAATAAAGTTGAAATATAACACAGTGTGCTAATTCCTATGAACGTCTCTTGAACCTAAATATATATTATCAGTGACTGTGTCAGGGGCTGGAATCCTTATCCGGAAGAGGGAGAGACGCCCCAGCCTGCTCCGTGATTACCAGCGCGTGTTAGCCTGGACTAATTATCGATAAGAGCAGCGTATCGCCAGCAACACGTCAAGGCAAGTTCAGACCCCGGTGCTTATCTACGTAAATCCTCCCTCACAAGTATGGTTTCGTTTCTCATTATGGGTCATCGGCAGGTCGTAGCCGTCGGGAGGAAGAGCCGGTGATGAAGCCAGCAACTCCGGCGGTCGAGGGGGCTTCACGGGCCGTCCCCACTCTGATCCCTGTCTTAAGGCTCAGTTTCGCCCGCCGCTCACCGGAGGAGATGAGGAGCTGAGGTACCGTAGCTGCCGGTGATAGTGGCGATTTTTTTCTCCTTTTTTTCTCGGCAGTCATACACTTCTTTTTCTTGCTTTCTTAGTCTTTTTCTCTTCTCCGTGTTTTACGCCATTTGGAGACCACGAGGAGACGCCACAAACTGTCTTCCTTGTGGCCTGTTTTTGTATTTTGCTTCACTTCTGCCTTTCCTTTACTTGTATTTTTTTACCTTTATCCATTTAAATATTATATCCATGCATTAATATTCCTTTAAATGATTAACGAACTCGCTATACATATATAATAACTGTTGTATCGTCTTCAATGGAAGTATATGTGGATAATTAATATTTCATAACATAAATAACATCACACAAACATATACTAAAACATCTTTCGACCACGTTTTTCAGATTTACTTCTCATAAGCGTGAGTGAACCAGATTTTTATATTTTCTAAGTAAGGAATAAAACAGGAAAGGTGGGATGAGACGTCACACTTGATAAGGGTGATAAGAGTCAGTGTGAAGAGTGTGAGTAAGAGTGTGAGTAAGAGGTGTGAATATGTGTATAATGAGGCACAGGTGAGATATGAAGAGCAGAGGTGAGCTGTATGAGCAGTGAAACAGGGTGAAGTATAGGGAATGAGTGAGATGTGATCTAAGAGGATGTGGGGATAAGGCGTCAATGATAGGTGGAGAGGAGGAACAAGTGAAATGCCACGGTGAGGGTGTGGAGTGAGGGGAACAAGGTAGCTAACTAGTGTGGCATGAAGGGTGAAGGTGTAAGATGTGTCAGAGGTGAGGAATGAGAGCACAAAGTGAGGTGCGAAAATATATACCCAATAATTATCTACATTATATATTTTTTTATTAAAGGAACTAAAGCACACACACACACATACACGCGCACATACACACACGCACACACACACACACACACACACACACACACACACACACACACACACACACACACACACACACACACACACATAGTTATTTGAGTATGATGCTTTAATATATGATTTTGTTCAAATATAAAATATAAGCTAGATTTAGTGATTATGTTATCAGTCTGAATAATTTTTGCCTTTTTTTTTCTGTGTTGATATGCCTTTTTCCTTTTACATGAAGATTTTTTTTTTTTTTTCAACCTTCACTGTATTTTTTCTAGTTTCAAGAGTACGCAAAACAAAAATCTAAAGGAATATTCTATAGATGCTATATTTCTAATGATGAAAAATCGGCCAGACAGAGGAGGAGGCTGAGCAGCACTATGATTGCTGGACGTTAAGAAAACCTTCACTAAAGGGAGGAAAATAGCGAAATTATTTCATTCTGTCTGGCCATTAATGCAGCCACCCCTGCCCCCGCCCTCGCCCGTTCAGCACCGCGGCACTGCAGGCGGGGAAAAAGCGTACACCTCCCGAAACGCGGCACCCCTTAAAAAAAAGCGTCAAAAATTCTAACACCTCCCCCTCGTCCGGCAAAAAAAAATAAAAAAGGAAGTGAATTTTCCCGGCTCCCCCCGTGCAATTTTGCTATCGCTATGTATATCAGGCTTACGACACAAACACCCCCATAAAACAAAACATTAAGAGGAACACACGATTATGACACTTCAAGGGCTAAAGATAAGCGAGCGTAAAAATAGAGTGTGTGCCGTGCCCGTTTTGTCACCGGCCGGTTATTAGACGGCGGGAACAAGCGACCGAGATGAAGACCTCAAAGCGCCTCCACCGGGAACTCACTTGTTATTATTATTATTTTTGCCCCGCCTAGTATCACTGTAGTTTTTTCCTTCAGTATATTTACGGCTTAATGTGTCGATTACGGCAAGTTTTCTTTGTATATGTATATTTTTTTTACCTGAATGGCAGAGGCAGTTTTGGTGTAATTATAATCGCATCCATTATGTCATCAAGCATTACCGGCTGCCATTCGTGTTTGCTTTCCATTCATGTTTCATAATTACGGGTTTTTAGCCAATGAAAAAAATGTCCAGCAAGCTTGATTATTAAGCAATTTGGGGTTCGCGTGGCAGCCGCGTCGCGCCGCCTCCTCGGTAATACAGTCATTATTTCCATAGGCCCATTCCTGCCCCACTTTCAGAAGAGAGCGATAACCGGACAGAGTTAACACATTTTTACACCGGACATTCACATAACTGATCGGCCGGTGGGTAGCCATGTTAGCAGTAAACACAAACACCCTGCCGGCATTACTACACCCAAAACAGGAGAAATTCCAATAAAAATAGTATAAACGGCTACCATGAGCTTACCCCTCCCTCCGCCCCCCCTGCCCCACGAAACAGAGGTCTGTAAGAGCGAGAGGAGGGAGCGAGAGGGAGGGAGAGAGAGAAGGGTAAAGCAGAGGCCGCCCTGACCACCACGACCACCGCCACCACAGAGCCTCGCCTCAATACCCCACCCCACCCGGCCGTCACCGCCGCCGCTGCCGCCGCCACCACCTCCCGCCATGTTGTAGTGGACGCTTACCCCGCGGCGGCTGGGGGACGCCACAGTCCTCCCCTGCATTCCGCTCGCCCTGTGGCGTCTCTCCGGGGCGAGTGGAGGCCACGCCGAAGGTTCCGACAACGCACTGACAGCTCGATACACCACCAGGACCCTCAACCAGCGTCCAGCAGGAGCGACTCGCCCTCTGTGTGACAGGTGGGTGCCGATCGCCGCCTCCGTCTCGCCTCCACCGTGATAACGAGAACGTAAAAAATATATACGAGTGTGTTGTGAAGTGAAGTTGTTTGGATAAACCCAGGGCGTGGCGCGCGGCAGGTCTAGGGAAGCGCCTGGGGCAAGGTGATAGTGGTGATGCCGCGAAGGGCCGATGTACCAACAAGTGACGTCAGATCCCAGTGCTCTTCCTCCCTCAAGTCGTCCCCGGACACGCTAGGTTGAACAGTCACGAGGAATTATTTCCGACACCTACCTAGACATGGATATGTTTGCTCGGGATAATTTTGTCTCATTATAGGTGTTCCGCGCGATGGATGGCGAGCAACATGGGTGTAATTACGAGGGTGGCGAGCCAGTGACAATGGCCGCAGGGTGGAATAGAGTGTAGTTCATACCTATTATGTGTTTTTGTATCCTGGAGGAGACCCGAGCTCTCCTCACGGAAGAAAGTCGAGTAATATATCAGGCGTCCACTAAATCATTGTGGCCACATGGAAGACAGGAGTAGACAAGTGTTAGAAAAATAACACTTATACATAGGTGATATGTGACGACGTGTGACAACTCATAAGGAATAGTCTTATGTATCATTGAGAAGACTAAGAGTGAGAACTGCTACATCACAGAATTGTGTTGATAAAATAGTGATGTTGACGACAGTTTGCACCACATATATCATGAAAAAATGTCACCTGAGGCAGTATTCTACAACCTTCTCACTTCCGCTCAGAGGCCAAACTTGTGGTGCAAAGGGCAAAGGATCCTGTCTGGCTGAGAGAGCCATTATACTCATAAACAATTTAGAAGAGATAATCCTTACATAGAGGATCAGGAAGAGAAAGCGAGAGGGCGAGCGAGACGGACGAGAAAAATATATAAATATAGCCTTCTATGCACTTTTTTTAAGGTCATCTATACCACGTTCGTCGAACTTCCCGAGATTTGCGACTAAGGCTCCCGCTCATGACCGTCTGTCACGCGAGGCTCGAGTGAAATATTGCGTTTTCCAAGTAGTCTCTAATCATTTTAATAACACCGTAATGCATCAAAAAGGTTCCGGGATTAATAGCGACTTCCACAACGGATGAATCCATGCAATATATGGCGAGGAGTCACGTTCAGTTTGCACGCTGAGTATTCTTTTAGACTCGAGTATTGTTCCTTCAGGCTCCTGAGTGCGACATTGGCACAAATACAAACCCGTGTGTACACTCGACTATACCTGCCTTGCCAATCACTTACACGAGTGGGCAAGTTTTTACCCACATGAGGAGTGGTGTTGTTTTACCTGTGTTGTTTTAGAGTCTGTGAAAGGGTAGGAAAGATCTGGTTATAGCATAGATTTCCCTTTATTTCATCGCCGTCTCATCCAGTCAGCCGTTAATTTCTTGCTGCGTTTTGCTTCTCTTGTGCTGATCATTTTGCTAATCTAGAGTGCCAGGTAGTAATAGGTGTATATCCTCAGTTCTAGATATGTTTTTCTCTTAAGGATATGTGTATGAACATATGTGTAAACAACATATGTGTGAAAAACATATGCATGAACAACATATGCGTGAACAACATATGCGTGAACAACATGTGTGTAAGAACGAAACTGATAAGCATCCACCCAACCCCACTAACACCCACCTTCCCTAGATACTGACACACACACACACGCGTGCGCACACACACCAACACACACACAACAACACAAAACATATATATATATATATATATATATATATATATATATATATATATATATATATATATATATATATATATATATATCGTGGCTCTGTTTATAAAAATAACATGCACAAATTATTATTTCCTCTATTTTCATCAATCGACGAGGAATTTTTCAGTTATGTGGAAGTGTACTTTTGTTGTTTCGAACATCATAAGTCTCAGAGGCATGACAACATGTAAGGCAGAGTTGAGGCTACACACCAGTACATGTCACAACAGCGTGGCGGTGGAAGCAAGGTTAGGAAGGGAAGGAGAGAGGGAAGCTGCTGCTGCTGCTCCTGGGATTATGCTGTAAACCCTTGACGTGCAGACCTCCTTCCTGCTCCCCTCCAACCAACACCCAACTTGCTGGGGGAAAAAATCCAGCTGGGAACCTCGTGCTGGTCGCCAGAATCTCGCCCGACACTCGGCAATAAAAAGAATTTTGTCTATGCGAGTATGTACAGGAAACGGCATAAAGAAACTGCCTCATCGGTGCTCGTACTGAATTATTTAGCAATGAAAGTCAATAAAAGCCACAATAATAATTGAGAAAACGTGTCGTTCATGGTCTTTCTCAGATTCAGAATTAGCTAACTACAATCCACTCCAATTACGCTCAGAATTACAGCCTTTAAGATTATGAAGGCGGACGAGCTAATTTGGGCGCCGTGGGAGGAGCGCCGCGGCAGACATCACCGCCTATAAGGGTCATTCGTACTCGCCTTAACAATTAGTTTTTCGCGCTTGTGGGGTCTGCTTTTTGCCCGTTACCTGACCCGAGATCCTGTCGTTTTGCCTTAAGAATACAGACTTCACTGGTGTGTAATTATACAGCCAGCATGGGCCGTGTGTGTGTGTGTGTGTGTGTGTGTGTGTGTGTGTGTGTGTGTGTGTGTGTGTATGTGTGTGTGTGTGTGTGTGTGTGTGTGTGTGTGTGTGTGTGTGTGTGTGTGTGTGTCTGTGCCTGAGTAATTGTAAGGAAGTGTGTGAGTGAATAAGTGAGTGATTGAGGTGAGTGATGAGTGAATAAGTGAATGAGTGAGTATGCTTGGGAGGGGGGTTGAGTGTCTAATGCTTGGCGTATACATGTACACACATGTATATATTATATGTGTGTGTGCATGTGTGTGTTAGGATTGTGAATGATTACGTGTATAAGTGTGTAGTGGGTGGAGGGGGAGGGGTAGGGGGCAGGCACGAGTGGGGGGCAGGTGTGTGGCAGCGACCTTGGAGTCAAACATGCGTCACCACCGCCACTACCACCACCACCACCATCGCCGCCGCCGCCGTGCCCGCACACTGGTGGAGAAGGGAAATAATAAAGAAAAATCCATGCGCCAGCCTTTGCAAAAACGATGTATACGAATTTTTTCTCCGAGTTTCCAAAAGGATAATTGCAGTCTCCATTAATATGAAATACGAATAATTAAAACAGTGATAAAATTTCATTGCACTGTTATTGCTGTCCAGCCTCCTCTTGCCCGGCTGAGTCCGGCTGAGAGCTAAGACGGGGCTCATGCACCCGAATATTTGAGGTCCGGCATCTGGCTCCCCTGTGACGCATGTTTACGCTCACTCATTAATTCTGGCAAAGTTCGGATAAATAAATAGAAAGCAGCGAGGGCGGGAGCAGGAAATGGCGTACGAGGATAAAGAGCGAGGAGATATATAGAAGTAAGAAGGAGAGGGATGGGAAGAGGAGCCGTCCCTGCAACATAAGGACATTGATAAAGGTGTACGAGAGTTGTTGGCCGGGTGGAACATGTCCTAACTTGCCAAGTCCACTAACATAGCTCTGCAGCGGGAACACAGCGCTTACGGCCCGGCCAAATGTGCGATACCGCCGGGATAGATAAATTGTAAATTCATTTCATGTGTTTCCTCTACCACTGCGCCGCCTTTAAATATTCATCAATTTATTCTCTGGTTATCCGAAGTCGTAGGTTTGACCAGCCTGCCGCCGGAATGTTAATCCAGAGTTTGTCCCAATGTGGCCATGAACATGTTGGGGCACGTTACGCTCATACACTCTCCCGCTTCCCTCACCCTCGCCCACCCTCCACGCCCCCTCGTCCTGTGCACGTTTTTTCTCTCCCCCTTATGTGGGTCCTCTCCCCAGTCTCCCGGGGCTGTATGCCTCCCACTATGCCTTCATGCCCCCAGCGGTCCACCTGCCACACGGGGCTATCTCATGGGACACTGACTCCTCCTACTCCTCCTCTTCCTCATTTGCTCCTTGTCTCCAAAGTTCACATGCTGATTACCGAACCAATTGTGACCTCCCCCTCACCTTACGCCGCCACCAACCCTCCCCCACACGCCCATTGCACGCCCCCTCCCCCCCCCCGAGCCTCCCATTCCTCATGAACGACAAAATTTCAACAATTGGGAGTGCGTGCTGGTAGGCATTTTGCACAGATGCTGCACATTCCCGCGACCAATTTCCCGACTTGCTTGACGTCAACACAGTGTCTTGGGTCGAAAATACAGGCTCGTCGTGCCTAAACCGCTGTCACATTAAAAAAACTAAATGTCACCTAGGCCTTACACCTTCGGCTTAACACTCGAGTGCGCAGGAGCATGCCCGACCACGGCCACGACAGCTTATTTTTTTACATATGTATAACTATAAAGAACACTCACAAAAAGATTTTCAATTCACTCCTTAAACTAGCTGGCAGTATGTTGGGATGAAACAAGTACCAAAAAGGGATCAGAAACCCGTGTACTTACGTTCCGCA
>JACEEZ010011776.1:40000-67500 GCA_016584305.1 Chionoecetes opilio
TAATATTTAAGTAATGCACAAGGTAATGTTATTCAAAACGAACATGATTCTTAGTACTTTGATTTAGAACGTGTTAAGTTTTGATCAGTATTGACTCTGCCTGATGAATACAAGTCACACTCACTGATGGCTCATGAAATAGTCATGTATGTAACTATGGTCGGATAAAATTATTGACAACTTGAAATATGATCAAGAAAATATCCCTTTATGGTAAACGTTCGTCACTGTTTTAAATATAAATGTGTGTGTGTGTGTGTGTGTGTGTGAGTGTGTTTGTGTGTGTGTGTGTGTGTGTGAGTGTGTTTGTGTGTGTGTGTGTGTGTGTGTGTGTGTGTATGTGTGTGTGAGTGTGTGTGTGTGTGTGTATGTGTGTGTGAGTGTGTGTGTGAGTGTGTGTGTGTGTGTGTGTGTGTGTGTGTGTGTGTGTGTGTGTGTGTGTGTGTGTGTGTGTGTGTGTATGTGTGTGTGTGTGTGTTGCCTGCATGTGTTACCTCCTCATAGCAGCATGTGGCATGACACACTCTCGGCAGGATCATGATAACACACAAAACAGCTACTTTAGTCCATCAAGGCAACAAACTCCTACTCACCTTACTTAAAAATATAATCCTGAGCTACTTATGTTCACTATTTGCGTATTATGTCGGACAAAACTACCGAAAATTTTCATAGCGAAAAAATATGCAATTACAATTTTTTGATTGGACCTGAGCACGCGAGGTGTGAAAGGAATTACAGCTCGCGGGATAAACACCAAAACACGTTGGGCACGCCTCTTTTCTACTTCTCTATACAAAGCATTACCTGCAATGACATAAGGGTTTGTTTACTGCATATAGAAAGCATTACGGTGAAGAAGGAGCAGCTATTCATCCACTCGCGTGAGAGCCAAGGTTTAAACCCACAACGGCCCACTTCCCAGGTGTACAAAGGGCTGGGCCAATTGAAACGATGGCACCTTATATCCCGCCTCAGGTGATTATATAAACAAATTGTGTTCTGAATGGCCCAGTCACTTGGATCTAAAAAGAACGCAGACTTCCTCCTGCACAAAGGATAGCGCTTCGTCATCTCCATAATTGAGAGCTTTTGTGCCTGTGTGAGGCCGTATGTGAGGCTGAGAAAAAATTGAGTCTTGAAAAAAATATTATGCCAATCTGTGTATAAAATATATAATGTGGGAAATCGTGTAATGTGCCTATATCTATAAGTGGGAAACAGACACACACACACAACATTAAATTGATATCGTCTTCCAAAAATCATTCAATTATATGCTCAAGAATGTCACCCGAAAAAGGATCTTGACATATAATTCCCATATTTACTATGTGATATACGTAACGAAAATCCGCATACACATAGCTACGCACAACGCATGTTACGTTATGATGTTTTCAATGAATTCTATTATATATACTAAGTAATTGAAATACAAGTAGTGAGAATTTTTCATGCGATCCAAACTATGTAGTTTTCTAGAAAGCATTCATATATACGTACATATACTAGGTATGCATGTACATTAACAAACATATATGATATAAAAATTCCTCCGAAAATAGATCCCAAGGTGAAGAAAACACCCTTGATTCATCACAAAACGAACAAAACAAAAATTCCAGGTCATTATAAGTCAGTGGATTCTCTATCACGCCGCCATACGCGCCTCCCTTGAAAGGAAGTAAATTGCCGATACGAAGCCACCAGCCATTCTCCGTTCGCAACCATAATTTTTCCTCAGTCTTAATCTACGACCGAAAAGTTAAAGCAAGTTAATTAAGGTAATAAATCCGGTGTGATCGATGAAGCCACATCAGGTTTTGAGATAGTGTCTCGACCCCTTCTCTGATTGGCCACTGGCTATTTTCTCCTCAGGATTTCAGCCAATGGGGTGTGTTCCTTGCCCACAAAGGCCTGATAATAATCAAGATAATTACATTTGTGTACAGCCATCACCTGTAGCCGCCGTGTAGCCAATGACCGCTTCTCTGACCCCTGAAACGAGCCAATCAAACACAATATTGACAGTAAACAAACGCCTTGTTTAAATTCGAATGAGCCAATAGCAATATTTGGTGACACTAAGCAAGGCAACGAGCCCGCCAATGATCGGCCGTTGTGACAGGGGAACGACCAATCGCCAGTCACATTCCTAACGCTACGTTTTCTGTGACGTCCACCCAAGAAGAAATATCCAGAACTCGTTTCTTCGCCCCTAATTTTTCCACGCGAGGATTCTTTTCGGCGATAATGAAGCAAGTTGGGGACAGAAGGATGAGTAGTATGCCGATGGCGTCCCTGCCTGTCTGTCGCCTTGCCTCCCTGCCCCCTCCCCTGTCATGTTAAGCCACTATTAACATAATTTGCATGATAAGGTAATAAAGCCTTGGAGCAGGTAATCATCATTATGTGTAATATCGACATTATAGCGTCATTCCTCCAACAATGATACAGGCTTTCATTCCATCACTGTCAGCGTAAGTATTTTGATGAGAAACAGAACGACATGATAATAATTGCAAACACCTATTAATGCACTGGCAACGACATCTCAATTCTCATCCTAACACCTGCATATGACTTTGATTTTGCACCACTTATTAATCTCATTCTTTACCTCGTCACTCCACCCCCCGTCCCGCCCCTTCACTCCTATATATGCTTAGGGTGATTATTCCGTCTCGGTGTCATCGTCATCTCCCTCTGTGTCACCATTATTTCACGGAACAACAATTACTTCAGAGGGCTCACCGTTATCTCGACGAATAAGCACCATACGGGCCGCCATTACCTCTCAGCGTCACCATTATATCACGGGGTTACAAGGAGGCGCCATTATTTATCCATCAAAGTTGTCACCACTACTTCTCGTTGCCTCCATTAATAGCTATTAGTCAAATTAATTGTTTTATGAAGTTTTGAAATACTAACTCAATATTCACATATATTGTATAGCTAATATCTATTTGTTTTCTTTTTCTATTTAGCGTGGTGAAGTAGTAGATAGTAGACCGTAGACCTCCGCCAAGGCTAAAAAATATTCCAACTTAAAAAAAGTATATATAAGATAATAAAATTGTTAATAATAATTGATAATAATAATAATAACAGTAATTATAATATTAATAAATAACAATACAAATGATAATAATAATAATAATAATGATAATAGCAATAATTAAGATTATTTTTTACCGAACACAGCAGCTGTTCATTAAGTTTATCTTTCTCTAATACCTGGTCGGCTTTCAAACCCTTGGCCAACGGGTCTTGAGAGGACAGTTGTGTTGGGCTCCACCTTGAGGGCGGCAGAAACAAAACAAACAAACAAACAATCAATCAAACAAACCGAACCGATCACGTAACCTTCTTAACTGAGGTAATAATGATAAGGCATAAAAATCTATAGGAGTTAGTGAAACGTGGCAACGCGTCACCGCAGAGTTTTCCTCCCGTACTTGCCTCATCGCCACGACGGGTGAAAACACTGTCCACCGGGTTTGATGAATGATTAGTTAAGAAAGAGAGAGAGAGAGAGAGAGAGAGAGAGAGAGAGAGAGAGAGAGAGAAAGAGAGAGTGAGTGTCATAAGTACGGTGTTATGTGTGCAAAGCCACTCAAGTTATTGTCTTCCTAAACATCATACTCATCAATGGTAACTTTTGCTGGTAATAATAACAATAATAGCAATAATAATAATAATAAAAATAATAATAATAATAATAATAACAATAATAATAACAATATCAAGATTATTTTCATTATCATCATAGTTGTTATTATCATCATTATTATTATTGAGGGAAACAACAAAAACAACAACAACAACATCAATAACAACACTAATGGCGTTAATTTACTGATAGCCGTATAATCATCCGCTGTTACGACAACGTTTAATCGGCCATAATTTTATCATCACGGCGAATAAGCGATGTCCTCATTTCATTTATTACCCTACATTAAAAAAAAATTCATATCACTAATAGCAACCTCCTCTGTACTTGCTCTGGTATGCTTGATATAAAAGTAAACTATTGCAAACTGTGTGTCAAGCGAGCGACTGAAACATTAATATCTGTACATGAAAATAATAACTCCCAGATAAGTGATATTCCGGACTCAATTCATGTTCTGAAAGTGGTGAACGGTCTGTCAAGTGTTTAATATTTAGCAGGCCGGGGAAAAAAAGGTATATTGCGAAGTGCTTCCACGCACGTGTTGCAGTATTAAAACTCTCAATGAGCACGTCGGCAGAGTTAATGAAATTTGGGACCAAAACTATATTTCTACTTTCTCTGGCACGACTCTTTGCTTTGAAGAATACCTAAGTGCAAGGCCGTCACGTTTTAAGCTTTGCTGTTATATATTGCTGATTTGTAAATATTTTTTTGTATATCGCATCAACGTTCTATTCTTTCGTTTTACTAAAGAAAGCTTGTGCATTAACATTCTAACGAGTAACTTTAATTTATGCTTCCATCATTTTAGAATTTTCCTGAATGTTTGAATTTAGCATTAGCACATCAATGTTCTATCTCGATCTAAGTATTTGTTTTTACTTTGTATGATTTACAGCAGGAACTCTATAGCGTATAATACTTTCTAAAATACGATTTCCTTCAACGGCCATTTTTGGTATTCAAATCAAATATTTATTTCTACATTGTGCATAGTCAGTTCAAACACGAATATATTTTTTTACCTATATGCTTTATCTACACACTTTGAAAACCACACAGCCCAAATTACCCAGATACTCTTATAAGCTTTAATTCTGGCAGGGTTTTTTCCACATGTAATGAATATCTTCCGCTTAAAAACTTTCTGTCTCAAATGAGGGGGATTCCACCTGTCATCTGGAGCGTCATCTGCTTCAACAAAAACTCACATGATCTTTTATTTTGTGTTACTTCAAATGACTGGCAGGTTGTGTGGCCCTGACAGCCAAAAGTGCACCGCCTCATGGGTATAGGGTTTCAAATCCTGTCAATTGCGGACAGCAGCAACAGATGCAAAGAGGCGATAGGGCTGTTCAATAAGGTGTTGTCGAGGAGCTCCTTGTGTCTGGCCTCTTATTGATTCCTCACACTCTTAACTCAGCAGGGGTTCGGAGATATATGTCTGTCTGTCTCTTAATCTCACGTTGTATTTTTCTTATTTTACTTTATCACCGCCACCTTTGCTGATCATGATAATTTTTGCAGGTCAACCCAGAATTCCCGAAACGAAGGAGGAGGAGGAGGAGGAGGAGGAGGTATCGTGGCCCAGGGACGCGCACGAGTGATTGGGTCCCAAAGAAGTGAAGCAGCCAATCAGGTACGAGGGAGGCAAGTGACGTCATTAGTCCTCTGTCTCTAAACCACCCTGTCCTAGATCCATCATTGCTCGTTCCGTACCAGAGTGGCACAAGTACCTGATACGCCTCTGCTCCTCCCACTACGAGGCTGGTGTTACCTGGTCCGCATGATCGCCCTCACCTGCCTCGCCTGTTGCTATAGCCAGGATACAAGGGCGATGTCTCCACGCTTCCCCTTATCTTCTTCGGTACTATTCTCTTATGCTTTGAAATATTTTGAAATTTCTCACGGCGAATATGCTTATAATCAACCTTGTTTACTGTCTGGGTTCTGTCTCGCTGCCCTGGCGTCGTGGGCAAGTTCGTCGCCATCTCGCGAGGACATCTCCAAGGGTCGTTACTCCTCAGAGCAGGAATTTCGTCCATGCAGTGGGAGAACACGGGGTGGCATCAGGACTCGCCACAGAGATGGTCCTTATCAATATATCGGTAAAATACGTCTCGTGATCCTCACCCTCTTATCCTGAGCAGCGAGGGTTTTACACGACCCTCCTTATTACTCTCCCCTCCGGAGTCCTATATTACCACCACAATTATTACTCTTTACCGAGACTTTCTCACCCCCTTCCCATCAGCACCACCATCACCGCCCGCATTACGACGCACATCGACACCACCTCCAATATAAGCCCCACCCCCTTAATCCCCACTTCCAGTCCGCCCCTGCTCCCCCTCCTCCCCTTCTACTACCTGCGTGCCCACCGAGCACCTGCCAGCCCCGGCGTCCATCACCAGGACCAGCCCCGCCCCGCCAGCCCCGGGGACGCGGCCGGACCCGGGGCGTCTGGGCATGCTGAGGGATTGACCTTCACGCTGGGGACGGAGACACACACCAGAGTTTCGGCAATTACACCATAATGTTGGGGTACCGCATATTGAGGCAGTTTTTCTAATTTTTGATGGGCGATTCTCGTGTGGATAATTCGCCTCTGATAGACAGTGGCATGTCCACAAAATTATTACCTGGAGGCAGATTTATAACGACTACCGTCTAATTTGTAATCGCAAGTTAAGTTTCTTTATGTCAGCCATACTCAGGGATAAAAGTCTTTTAGACAGAAATATTACTGAAAAAATGACTAGAGGACTCAGCCTATTGGTTGTTTTTCTCACCCCAAGGTGTGGCCACGCTCATCACCTTTTGGAGGATCTCAAGGCGGGAGCAGTGCGATGAGTCCGCCCACATTATGTAAATACAAAGAAAGTGAGGCGAGGGCAGAAGGGGCGGCCCAGAACCTGANGGAGGGGAGGAGGGGAGGAGGAGGAGGAGGGGGGAGGAGGGGGGGCCGTAATATTATAGCAGCACGGGTCCACTTTGAGCACAATCGTGTGGTTCACCTTATCATAGAGCGTGGATCATTCCCAAATTGTTGCCGCCGTAAACCTGCAGCTCCTTAGCCCTTCCCCAGTACCTCAACCTCCCGCCACTTCCCCCCTTCCCCCTCCTCCTCCAACACCCTCTCCATTCCTCCACCCAACTCTCTCTCTCTCTCTCTCTCTCTCTCTTCCGCCCTTCTCTCCTCTTCTCACTACCCAAGTCTCTTCTTCGTCTCCTCACCTCTCTCCTTCTCTTCATCTCTTCCCCTGGATTTCAGTTTTGCCTCCAGGTCTCTCCTCCTCTCTCGCCAAGCCCCTCCCTCCCCTTAACTCCAAACCGGACCCTCCCTGTCTCTCTCTCACCTCCAGGACTCCTCTTCTTTCTCTTCAAGTGTACAAGGATACTCTAGCATGCTTCTCGTGATCTTACTATCTCTCTCTCTCTCTCTCTCTCTCTCTCTCTCTCTCTCTCTTCTCTCTCTCTCTCTCTCTCTCTCTCTCTCTCTCTCTCTCTCTCTCTCTCTCTCTCTTCTCTCTCTCCTCTCTCCTCTCTCTCTCTCTCTCTCTCTCTCTCTCTCGCTCGCTCGCTCGCTCGCTCTCTCTCTCTCTCTCTCTCTCTCTCTCTCGCTCTTTCTCTCCCCGATTTTCTCCATTTTCCCTCCCTTATCGTTAGCTTTCTGCCCTTTCTTAGTTTTCTCGTGTGATTATATTCCCTTGCGTTCATTCTCTTCCCACTTCTTCCTCCCTTGTTCTATCTATTAACTTGCTTTTTCATTGGTACTTCCCTTTCCCATCTTTCACAAATTTCAAGCACAGCCGTCTCCCCTTTTTCACTTTTTTTCACTCTTCCTTTTCTTTTTTCCCTTCCTCCTCTTTTATTCCGTTCTTCCTTCTTCCGCCGCCCCCCTCCTTCCTTCCCGAGTTTCCTTGGAAAACGCAGATGAGATGAGTATGGCCATAACGACTTAGCTCGCTCTTATGAGGTTTGCAAGGCTGATTAAGTCCCTTTATAGATCATCCAGCGAGGGAAATATAAAAGAAAAAAACACACAAAACACCAACATGTTAATTTCTTTGTTAATTGTTGGTAGCAGTTTTCATAGCGCCGCGTCCACGTTGGGGAAAAAATTGTGAGGGTCATATTAAAGAAGGTAAAATATGGGGAGCGAGAGAGGAGGTATATCGTTAATATGTTTATGTGTTTATAAGGTTAGTTTGCGAGGTAGGGGAGTGTTAGTCGAGGCCAGAATGTATGGTAATTACCCTAATGTATATGTTCGGTCTGGCATTGCAACACGATTTTTTTTTCTGCTTTGTTCCGTTTTGAGTGGGAATGTGTGGATGAGGATGCGAATGAGTGTGAGGAAATGTAGGAATATAGGAATAGGAAGTATATAGGATGAGGAAAAGGGGGATGAAGTGAGGGAAAGGAAGGGAAATGGGGGTGAGGCAGATGTCGTCAAAGGAATACGTTGAGAATATTCATCTTTATACCAAAAACAACCTAGTCTTGTCAGTCAATGTCTTCCACCTCCTGAGAACAAGAGGACAGTATAGCAAGGGTAAGCTTTCCACGGTTCCAATACAGAGAAAGACAAAAAAAGCACGCCAATCTCTTACATCACCAAAACAAACACCAGAGAAAACACACTTGTGATACTCCCTGAATTCTGTTCTTCCTCACCTTTTCTCCCCCTCCTCTTCCTCCATCCACATCCTCTCGCCTGTGTTCTTCCTCTTCCCGCCACTCTTCCCCTGGCCTTCCTTGCCCTGTTCTACAAGCGCTTGTTCTTTCCTACCCGTTGCCCTCTTCCAAATAGTCCTCCCTTCCCCCACTCCGCTCCCCTTCGTAACCCAAGCGCCTCCCCTCCGCCCTCCCCACGCACCCTCCTCCAACACTCCATTTCCCCTTGTGCCCCTTCCCCTTCTGAAATATAATGGCTGACCCCGCTGGAACATTTGCAAGTTATTTTATCTTGCCTGAAAGTGACGTTGTATTCCATAAAGCAGGCTGAGCGAGACTGAATATCTAACTTAAGTGGACCATTACGTTGTGAGGAACCCCCGACAAGTACGGCCCAGGGAATGGGAATACAATTTCCAAAATGGTGTAAACACCCGCTCGAGGAATTGTTTTATGAAAGTTTTCGCTAGAGCGAAGGTTTATTTGATATGGGAATAGCGCACTTTTTGCTGGAAAATGTTGAGGGAATAAATATGAGATTCTGCGGGGAGGATGTTCCCTGAATTTTTTTCTGTAAATATTTGAATGTTTGGGTGTGTTTACATGTGGTATATTCTTTTGTATGCACATACCCACACCCGCACACATGTGAACACAAAGCCTTACTTTGGCGAATATTAAAGTTCTTATATACATATCCAATTGAATAAAATTTGCTCTCATATAAACACCCCTACGTTAACCTGTGCTTCACTATTCGTCGGTGCTGTACACACACCTTGGCGAGGAGCCTGAGTAAGGGTTGTGCCTCTAGCGACTCTTTTTGTTTTGTCTAGTTCGTTGTACTTATGTCAATATATATATATACTTAAATATATAAGAAAATAAACTTGAATAAACAAAGAACCGATCGAGTGTTGATGTAGATAGGAACGTAGATATCAATGACCTGAAGTAGTGTCTGTAACTTAAGATGTTTTCTATAAGGTTCAGGACGACACCTCACAGTCTGGGTCTCTGGCAACGCTCCGATACGCTGAGATAAACAAGAGATGGATGCCACAAATTAGAGGTTTTGCATGAATATATAAACAATAATGTTATCAAGATCTCATCTATTTAATCTTTATCTTCGTTTAGCAGCTGTCTCTGTGCCTCGAACATCCTTCACTTCAGCCTCCTATATTACTTTTATCTTGGACTCGAAATTGTTGCAAGTGTAAGCAGGTAGTTACTTACTCGTTCTTCAAGTTTTTGCGGCAAGATAATATTTTCAGTTATGATTTTTTTTAGACAGGTTTAGTGCTGCGGAGAATTCGTAGCCGAGTTCACGTTGTGCCTGATCATTATTGGCAGTAAGTCAGACTCAAACTTATTATTTCTCCGAGTCTCAAAACAGACCGTCTCCAATTACCTTTTTGCTTGAAAATTAGTCACATCATTCAGATTTTCTCCATAATAATTCAGCGCACCCCATAGTACCTAAGATTATTTCGCATATTTTCTCCCCAACATCTCTCGGGGGCTTCTTGAAATTATCTGCTCATCAAAATTTACGCAGACGGGAGTATCACTGGCCGGCTCTGTAGGCAAAGGTCTGCTCCTCGCCGAGACTAATCTTGTGCTGTTGTGCCCGTAGCAGCGGAATACTTCTGCTTCTGTTTCCAATTAACTGAGATCGTCCATTGCTCGGCCGGAGCTTTTCTGACCACTCTGCCTGTTCCGTAAGTCCTGCTCGACCACTTCCCACGACTTACGACCAAGGCCGGACGAGCCCCTCCCGCGGTCCGCCCACAAGGACAATGCTGTCATCTAAATATCTGCCATTTTGTCCAACTACACGTTATTGCCCGGCCAGAGGGGCTTTTATGTATAATGTACAGAGGAAAAGCTCTTCCTGGCGCTAAGGCAAGGCGAGGGGAAGGGTAACCAAGGCCACTCTTCTATCCACTGCCTCTCCTTTGACAGCATATAAGACAAGTAGGAGAAATTATCACTCTTCTTCTGCCCTCTCTCTTTCTCTCACGTTGAACACCATCAGCTGTCCCACATAGGATCATCAGGGAAGAGTTTTGTCAGCGATGTAACGTGGCGAGTCCCTTGTTCGATACTTGCTGAAGGAGAGAGTGAGGGGAAGGAGAGGGGATTGGAGGCACCTGTGGCAAGACGCACGAAAATTGACTTCATGAACGGTGAGGAAAGAAATATGAATCGAACAGACTGGTCTATAACACGCGATGAAGGAGCGAGATTACAGTCTGTACCCTTGTAAAACTAAAAAGGAAATGTGCGCAATACTTCCACGAATTATGCTAAGTATAATAATTTCCTGGCCACCCACGGCACCGCCTAGATTATCATTTCAGAAAAAGGGCGTTACTCTGGTGTGTCTGGATTTCGTCAATGAATCACTCGTGGTCGTCTGAGACATTTTCGGCCTAGCTGGGTGACTGATCTCTTCTGTGCCATGGCTGCCTTTATGAAGAAGCTACAAATACTTTCCACCTGCAGCGGTGCCGATTGGCAGGACAGTAGAGGCTGTCTGGCTGCCTCCAGACACCCTTCTCGCGGCGAAGATGTCCGCCAGGCTACTGATATCGACGAAGGAGGACTGCTCCTACAAATCCCAGTTTCGTTCAGAAGTGCTTATATAAAATTTCTGCAAATCTAGAAGAATATATTTTAGTTTCGTTTAGTTTTTTCCTCTCGTGGGATATATATGTGGTGGACCCAAATGAAAAACCACTCAATAGTTTTGCATGAATTAACAGTCTATCCTGTTCTCAGGTTGGTGATGTGCAATGCAAAAAGTATAATGCTGGTGATGATTCACATTTCTTGTTTACAGAAAAAAGGTTCTGCCATCCATCCTATTGGTTGAATTTACTTCAACAAATCTGAAAAGTCATAGTATGTGGCCCATCTAAACTTTTCTCCAAAGTTAGTGAAAAAAAGAGAAAAGTTTATTTTTCTCCTTTCGGTACAAATCTATTTGTTGTGACATGTTTTACAGTACCTATATGTTTCCAAGTCTCTATTAGAACGATGTTAAATGATCACAGAAGCGCTACTGCCTGTGGCACGAGAAGAATTCCTAACGCCTCTAAGTCTCACATGACATAATTCAGCGATAAAACTCGGGTAGTTTCTCGAAGACAAAATCCTAAACTCCTTAGCCTCGCAGGACAAAGCCTCACGCACACCAAGGGTCGCCATGTCGCTCCTCCGTGTAGAAATGCAACAAATACTTGAAAACTTGTCGTTATTGCACCACATATTCACTTTCCCTGGTTCAGCAACTTCTGGGGCTGTTTGAACTTGTCCTCACAAAACAACAATTTTTTTCTCTAGTCTCCCGAGGGTGGCCATGTTCCTTCCTTCCTCCTCCTCCTCCTTTTTCCTCATCTTCCTTTTCTTTTGTCTCTCCTCCGCCACCTTTCTTCCACCTCAACTAGTCTTCCTGTTCCTTGGTCTCTCCTCTTTCCTTGCTTCTCCATCTTCTCCTCCAGCTACATAGTCGTGCTTCTCTCTCCTCCTCCTTCGTGCTCTTCCTCACCTCTCCCTCCCTCCCCGCACCCTCTTTAGCCTCACTCCTCATTCTCCGGGGCCGCGACGAGCAGCTTGTATAGACCAACTGCACACTATAATCACTTGCAGGAGCAGACCTCAGGTAAAGCACCCATTAGAGCTCATAACTTGCTGCCAACAGGTAGGGTTATCAAGGTAAATGCCCCACCTCCAGTATACCCCCTGCAGGCGTGTGTGTCGAGGGGGGAGAAATTCTCAGTGTGAAGCCACGGGATGTCAGGCAAACCCTAATTACCTGTGCCTGGCTGTATGGCGGCACACTGTGTGAGGAAGCGACTTATTTTATATGACAGAGGCTCGGGTTGATGACCATCTCCCTGGGTGAGGACAAGGCAGACCAAGGCAAGAGAGGAAAAAGAAAGAGTGCGTATGTGAGTTAGTGAAAGATAAAAGTAGAGAGAGAAGTAAAGAATACGAATGAGAAAGAGAGAGAGAGAGAGTGAGAGAGAGACCAAGAAACTATGGTCGGTCTTGCGGTGAGGATGGGAGGAAGATGTATGGATGCAGAGATGAGGCAGGCAGTGAGGGGTGAGGGGACATTGAGATAAGAGAAAGAAGAATTAAGAATGGAGGGTCGAGGAGACGTAAGAACAAAACTATTACAGAGAGAGAAGGGGGGGGGGAGAGAGAGAGAGAGAGAGAGAGAGAGAGAGAGAGAGAGAGAGGAGAGAGAGAGAGAGAGAGAGAGAGAGAGAGAGAGAGAGAGAGAGAGAGAGAGAGAGAGAGAGAGAGAGAGAGAAGAGAGAGAGAGAGAGAGAGAGAGAGAGAGAGAGAGAGAGAGAATGATGGGTATGAGTATACATAGGCAGTGTGAGGGAAGACCTGGGGATGAGGGGGTGAGGGTCTGGTGGGAGGGCAGGAAATGGGTAACATGAATGGGTGATAGCAATAGTTCTTCATCCTGGCAGGCCAATGGGGTCGGAGCGGCGTGCAGCAGGTAATATAATCTCGTTGTTGTAGCCAGCGAAGTAGAGAAATATAGAGGGAACAACGTGTCCTACGGATATACGCAAAGCAGATACAGTATGGGAAGGGTTTTATCCAACTTTTTTTTTTCATTTTTCATTTTTTGCTTATGAATTCTAAAAAATTTAAAAAAATCAAAAGAGGAAAAATTATCATTTCAAAACATGGAAAATTTTGAAAGCACTAATGCAAAGATATATATAAAAAATGGTGTTTCTTACGCATATCTACCTATATGAGCTTTCGTGTGTATCCCGTATTTGCGTAGGAATTTAGTGTGAGCGTCTCTGCTATTTTTGCCCAAGGTCAGTCTAGGACACCGCAAACCCCACGATCACTATAACAGGGATTAGTGGCATCAACGAAATTAACCTGAATAAGATCTAATCCAATAAACTTCAGGCTTACAGTATATATAGGGATAAATGAAGGACCAAGGTATCTTCACTCCTGTAGCAAGAATTCAAGTAGAGCTACACCTTAATATTCAATAATTATCACTTAAGAAACCAATTACTATTTGCTGATTTTAAAAGTATCATTTCTAATCTTGGCAGGGCGGCGGCATGGAAGGATCAGTGACCACGGTGGAAGAGCTCCCCCCCTCCCTTCAGCCCCCCCTTCAGCCGCCTCGCAGCCACACTCCCCCTCGGTGCCCCCCTGCCTCCCACCGACCTCTTCTTCCCTCAAGTCAAGTGTTGGAGCACCCCGCAGAGTCAACAGTGGGGCAATTCCAGCCTAGATACGACCCGAGATAAGTCAATAAAGTCGCACCCGTGGCCAGCACATCGCAGACAGATGAGAATATTTACAGATTGTTAATTCCCCAATCCTCTCAGCTTGCCATTTTAAGATCCTCGTCGTTTTAAAAGATTTTACAGAGGCTAAAACGAGATGACTGTGGCTTTGTTAATATGTTTCCTCGCCTAGTGTCCTGCCTTGACATCTCGAGCTGTGATTAGACGTATAAATAGCTCGCCCTGACGCTAATGTCTCCTTCTCATAAACCCAAGGCAGCTGCAAAGCGAGAAAAAGAGATAAGACCACCAATACACTCTATTAATCCTTCTTTATCCCTCAACCCGAACTCAAAAGCTCCTGCAGAATGTCCTCAAGGAGTCTCGGGCCAAGAGGGAGAAGGCTGCACATCGATTACAAGCTTAGGTTTAGTTTACTGGGCGAAGCTTTGGACGATGGCTGAGCAGGAATTCTTGCCACAAGGAAATATGTCTTTCGATGTCTCTAGTTGTAGAAGAAAAGGATCTCCATCAAAAAGGAAAATTAGGATAATATATTTTTATGCATGCTATGTAATTCCTAATCTTTTGAATCTAAGAAACCACTTGATAAACGGCCAGACATTTTTCATAAATACGATTTATGATGTATATGTGCGCCATCTCGGCCGCGCCCCCGCCCGGCTGTGCTCTTCCCTTTGTTGTATTGTTAGGTTCAGGTGCACGACACTTTATTGCCCAGGTACAGAATCACGAAAAATACTAATCGACAGTAACACATAAATTGCTCACGTGTCCCAATCTTCAGTAAATAATGGTGCGTGTCTGCCGTTGTGGTCAATACCAAATTTTTCTTTTAATGCCAGGGCGGCGGCGCGTATACCCGAGGCCCAGTCCCAGGTATTCCAGTGTGAATAAATATAAAAGATTTACTGAACCTAGACATGCAGATCTGCCAAACGTTGCCTGGATCCATACGGCTCGTGTTTCATGGTCAATAATTCTGGTTATACTTACGAGCCGGACTTCTGGCGCTAAATTGATTAAGGAACATAAATCTTTAAGGCGATAGTTGCTAGAGTATTGTGCATAGGCAGATAGTGTACAGGTGTAATATTTTAGAGCAGCGAGGGAGCAGGGTTTGAAACTGCTGCTCCCTCAAGGCATTCCTCTATTAACGAATTATTCGGATAATAATTAAAATTAATTGGATAATTACCTGTTATTCAATTATTATATTATGTAGGTAAATAGAAAATAGCACAGCTATAATCTGGATTAAATTTTGTTAATGTTTCTTAGACAGGACTCGGACGACTTACTAACGACGTTGTGTTATGAACCTCAGCGTCGTGGAAAACATATGCATGTATGTCTCAGTCCTAGCTATAGTGTAAAGGTGATAGAAAATATATAAATAGGATTGGTTAATATGTAAGCAAGTTATTATAGACGTAACACTAAATTGACGTACGTATATATATGTTAATGACCAATGTCGTTTTCGTGTCGGCTGGGTTGATCAAGACATTGCATTCCATAGGTTACCTTTTTTTCTCACTTGATTATAATATATACATTGTTTAATTATAAGGGCAGTGTTATGTTGACAATTGTTACACATATATAATACATGTTAATGAATAATTTAGTTTGAGAGAATTAATGACTCTCAATCCTTTCATTACTTAACATTCCACAAGGTGATGCTCTTAATCATCATTTATCATTCCAATATGCTTTATTATATCATACTAATGTAGCGTCCCATTTTGTATATTAATTGAATAATAAACAAGAGATCAGACACCACCATCAAGTTTGTTCCCGGGTGTGTCGAGGACTTGTAATGCGTCGTGCTCGGTACAAACCATACTTCAGCAATATTATATTCAACATATTCTCCTTCTAGTAGACTAAATTAATCAAATAATGTCTTGTCGCCGGAATCACTGATGGAATCCTGACGACGGACTCCCTGTAATGTCACTGATTCCCGGCTCGAGTAGGGGTTGCAAGAAATATACTCTTATCATGAGACCATCAAATTTTCAGCATTCCTTATACGACGAGTTGAAATAGTAGCGCTGAAGTCATGCAGAAAGCTGAGGTCATTGAGTGTATCCCGGGTCATGCAGGGCGAGTGTGACCTCTGGATGGGGTTGTGAGGCAGCATGTTATCACTGAGACACTCACACCACTCCGTCACACAAATAACAAAGCCTCGACGTCTCTGAGTGGCGTAGCTAAACCGGCAAGACGTGTGTGAGGCAACGATTCCCACAACCTGTTTTTAGATTTGTATGTACCAATAAAACAAGAAAAAAAATATCAATCCGGCCATAATTCAAACCTCTGTGTTTTAGATTTAAGTGTCTATCAGCAGACGTAATAGACAATTTCGACCTCCTTGTCAAACCTGGGGATGGAAACCAAGGATGACAGGTGACCACAATATCGCCTGGAGTGCTCTACGACTTGTATGATGGACGGAAATTGGAGTTTCTATTGCCAGATGTCGCTACTGAGAGGTAACCCCGCGGCTAGATCTCCCTCAAGCCCTTCCACCAGCCAACCCTCTCCCTCCCTCTCCCTTCCAGCCGTCCCAAACCCCAGTCACTCGTCCCACCTCCTTACCTACCCTATTCTCCCTGACCCTTCTTGTCGGCATCCCTCCCTCGCCTTCCCTTAACCCCTCCTCCACCCCTTAGCCTCTCCCTTACTCAGCAACCAGGTACTCGTCCTACAGCTTAACAGAACCACAAAAATACCTCGAACTTGCCCGATATAGCTCTCAATGGCTCTGGACTGAATACTTTCATCTTTATTACAGCCAATTGAATCTCCCAGCTTCAGTTAGTTGGTGTAAGTTGAAATAGAGTGCGGTTTGAGAGGGTGAGGATGTGAGAGAATGAGGGGCTGGAAGGTGAGTGGCTATGGAGGGAGAAAAAGGGTGTAGGATATAATGATTTATGGGAGTAGAAAGAACGGACGAGAGAGAGGGTTGATAACAGGAAGTCGAAACCTGATGTCACTTTAACAATACAAGAAATACGAATATGATAAAATTCAGGATATAGTTCCTGTATCAGAGAAAATGTTGAAAAATATAAGAACACCGAAGACATTTTGAAATAAAAGAAAGGTCGAAAACCTAGAAAGATCACAAAATAAAAGTAGGTATTTGGAGACGAAGAGGCAAAGGGTCGGGAAATTAGAGAGGTGAGGGACTTGAGAGGGGGTGAGGATGTCGAGTCTGAGGGAGAGGGGTCGTATTAACACAGGGTCGTGGGATACGTGATGACTGGGTATTATGCCGACCTGACCGAGGCGAAAGATACAGTGATTGTCGAAATATTGTCACTCTCACACACTTTATAACATCTCCACTCACAATTTGCCTGTGATTAAGGTGGCATTTATTTATACTTTCCTCTCTTTTCCTTTGACAAATAAGGAAAAAAATCGTCTCACCCAACGACGGCTTTGCTTCGCTTCTTAAATTCTTTTCTTAACAACCTTCACCAGAGCTAATCTAAAACGCTGCCACATAATGACACAACTATCTTGGCCTCGTTCATGCTCGTCCCGCCCAATGAAAACATCTCACCGGCAGACATTTTCAAAACAAGAATGTGTCGAGTGCGAGGCTGAATATTTCTAGCATAGGAGTTGGAGTTTTACTGCAAATTATAACCATGTGAAGACTCCAGTGTAAATTAATCTGTACCCTAATTACCTCTCATCTATTCTCGTAGAGTATACTACGATCAAAAATGTGTAGCAATTATTTCAATCCTGCTGGAGATGTAATTTGCCTTGTTATCTCGCTATATTGCTATAATAATGTGGCATTACTTATCGCTTTATTGCTAGAATAATTCAACAACTTATCGAAGTATACTGCCCCAATAACTCACGCCTGCTCTGCCATTATCATTGGAACACATCAGATGGCGGGCCAGTCTGATTCCGGACACTTTCAAATGTTCCTCGACAAAACAATTTTCAATACGATACATTGGCGTTTCTAAAATTAATTTTAATTGTTTATCTAATTCATATTTTGCTGCTTTTTTTACGTATATGAAGAAGATACTGCTATGAAAAATATATATCTTTCCTCTTGAAAAACACTGACTTTGGGACAAAACATAAAATGTCTGCTTTGAATTTTCCAATTTTGAATTCACCAATCTTCCCTTGCCTCGACCCGAAGCATTCAGGCTCTGAGAATTATGGCACACTAATCCATGGTGCACAGGGCTATAAATATAACGATATTAACATGTATATCTTGCGCAGACTTATGCGAAGGATCATGTGCAAGCAAAGTCACCTTTCAAAAGCGGGACACAGGTGCATGACCGTTCTTGTGGCTGTCACAAGGCACATCACTTTTACAAGAATTATTCTAACTTGAATATTTAACAGTACGTCTGCCATTGATGTTTTCTTTCCACATCAACGTTAACTATCTTTCGGGTGCCTTGTCTTCATATATGGATCATTAAAATGCGTCGTCGTATTGTCATGGCGGTGGTGCGTCAGTGCCTCACGGAATCAACAGTATTTCCAGCTCGACAGTCCAACCTCCCTTCCTTCCCCTCCCCTGGATGATACGAGAGAATATTTTTTTCCTCTGACTGCTGGAAAGATACCTCAAGGCGACTGTTCTCATGCAGGCGACGAGAGCTAACATTATCCTTAATATTTTACTGAGCTTTTTGAAAAATACTTTAAACACAGGGAAGGCGTCCACTACTTTCACTGGATGTCGTGATCAATATGTTAAACCGACACACCTGGCCTGCTTTTATTGTAAACCATTGTACCTCTCGCATCCATCACAATAGTGCTTAAAAAAGAGGATTAGTTACTCCACATCTAAAAAGAAGATGGCTGAAAACAGATAAGTAATGGAGAGCCCCTCGTCTACCATCATGTCATTTATCAAGCGACACTCCTTTCCCGGTGGACATTGTGACATGATAGTCTCGAGGAACATGACATCATCACAGAAGACACAAGGCGGCCTGCGTGACTCAATGAGGTGGCCTTTATTTTGTACAGGAACGTATAATGCAAGAGAAGTCTCTCTTTTTTCCCCCACGGCTTTCTTGAAATCTCTTCTGGTCGTGCATAAAAATTATTTACAGCCCAGACTCGTAGCCAGACGTTTTCAGATTGCCTTTTGAATACCATGGCCGGCCCAACTCCATGTCTTTTCGTTCGTTCACACACAAATCATCATAATTCAGCGTACATTTCCAGTATCAAATCGAGAATATATCCACTATAAATATAATACGGCCTACAGACAGCTGCGAAATGTCATTCAGGGGGTTGCTTTCCTGTTAGGTATTCAGATACAGGCGCGTCCAGCAACAGATGTCCAGCGTCTAACGTAAAAGAATGCGGCGAAAATGTACGACAAATTCTGGACTGTTGTCATCTTGCTCACTGATGCGGGTGTAATTTCAAACAATAAATAAGGGAGCGCAAAAAAGGTGATCGGAGGTGAGTTGCTCAAGGCCAAGGGAGACGTTGCTCGAGCTCAGGTTCTCTCTCTCTCTCTCTCTCTCTCTCTCTTCTCTCTCTCTCTCTCTCTCTCTCTTCTCTTCTCTCTCTCTCTCTCTCTCTCTCTCTCTCTCTCTCTCCTCTCTCTCTCTCTCTCTTCTCTCTCTCTCTCTCTCTCTCTCTCTCTCTCTCTCTCTCTCTCTCTCTCTCTCTCTCTCTCTCTCTCTCTCTCTCTCTCTCTCTCTCTCTCTCTCTCTCTCTCTCTCTCTCTCTCTCTCTCTCTCTCTCTCTGATCTGAACATTTTTAATTTCCGTTTGAGAGATAATTCTTTTTTTTTACAGACATTTTTTATACTTTATTTCATTTTGGAGACGTGTACCTCCCGATGCGGTGTCCTTCCAAGGCGCAATAAATACATTGGCTGAATCAAAACCTGTCGAACGGTTTCCTAAGGCTTCTCTGTTCTTCCCTCTTTTTTTGGTTCCTTTTATGGCAGCGAAAGATTGATGAAAATATAATTTCCAGAGAACCTGGACGAATCTCACTGTCTGTTGCACGCTGATGGGCCCGGTGCCAACCCCGACATTTGGGGTCTTGTTTTTATGCGACTTTAATTCTGTTCCATTAAGAGAAACGTCGCCTTTGTCTGTCAGTGCACATGGCTGATGAGCACGATGATTATTATGATGATTAGGATGAGTAAGAGCAGGAGGAGGAAAAGGAGGAGGAGGAGGAGAAGGAGGAGGAGGAGGAGGAGGAGGAGGAGGAGGAGGAGGAGGAGGAGGAGGAGGAGGAGGAGGAGGAGGAGGAGGAGGAGGAGAGGAGGAGGAGGAGGAGGAGGAGGAGGAGAAAATGGGGGGAGAGAGAGAGATGACGATAGGAAAATGTAAGAAAATATTTAAGAATCTGATATAATGTGGCGAAGAAAAGGAATGGAGAAAAGGAAGAGAAGAAAGAGGTAGAAGACAAGCGGGTAGAGAAAGATGAGATAGATAACAAGGAAGAGAAAGAGGAGGAGGAGGAGGAAGAGAGAAAATGACAGGAGGAAGGAAGGAGTATAGGCGTCGGAAAAGGAGGAGAGGAAATGAAAGGAGGAAGGAAGGGTAGGAGTGGAAGCAGGAAGAAAAAGAAGAAATAGAGGAGGAGGTGACGTTAGGATAAAAGAAAAGATAGCGAGGGTAATGGAAGTTATGACAATTCCACTGCATAATACATCTGATTCATAAAATATTTGGCACTACTGTATCCTTTACCATTAAGCAATATCCGCAGGTATACACGTTTCTACGAATACAAGACAATACATGTAGATAAACAAACGTATTGATTCGAAGTCCCTACGAAGATTCATCGAAATGTGCACTCAGGAAGCGAAATTTATAGCGCAAGATTAGAAAAGAACATGAGAAGTAGCGAAGGTGTTAGATTTATCGGCAGTGGACGAGCATAGCACTTAACAACTACGCTATTGTAACGCCCTATAACTTGCACACACACACAGACACAGACACACACACACACACACACACACACACACACACACACACACACAACACACATACACACACACACACACACACACACAGAAAGAAAGAGAAAAAATAGACATACAAACAATTCAAAGGAAAAATTCGAAAGAAACAACACAATATCAAACATACACACACACACACACACACACACACACCACACACACACACACACACACGTAAAGAAACACAAGACATACAAGCAGGAAAAGAAAAACAAAACTTCGAAAAGAAACAACACAACACATCACACACAAACACACACACACACAACACACACACACACACACACAACACACACGTACACACACACAAAACACACACACACATACCACTAAAACAAACTCATTTCTTCCTAGTAAGAACGTAGAGTCACACAGGAAACGGCTCAGTATGACTCATGTATTTTCTGACGAACGCTGAAGGATAAATATCAAACAACAGAAGGTAAAGAAAGAATAAGAAAAAAAGAAGGACATATGAGGAAAAGAAAAGAAATATATAGATAGTATCAAAAAATAGTGAAATAGTTGTTTACCTCCACGACGGAAACCAAAAATCCTCACAGGTACAATTGCTCCTGTAAAGTCTCGGGAGGAAAACACCGGGTGGGAAGATTTTTTTTTTTTTTTTTTTTACTCCACAAACGTAAGATCGCATAAGTCCGCACGAGAAAACTTTTACATTTTTACAGGTATTCTCTTACTGGAAACCGTAATACGTTGGTCGCTGGGAGATTTAGAGGCTGATCTGTTTGCCCAACTTGAGAATGGGAGTTGTAAGACTTGCTAAAGTATCGGGAACGGCTGCGGAGAATGGGTAGTTAAAAACGCCCCGCGTGAAAGTATATGCTTACGGTATGCTCACACCTGAAGATTAGGTTAAGCAATATAAAATGGTGAACTTATCTTCTTTTAGTAGATATTACCCTTTTGGAAGAGTCGCTCGAATTCCTTGTTCAGTAATATTCTCCGTTTATGTCAAGTGTACGGAAAAATGTACATATTGCAGCATAAATCCAGGAAAATGACCGTTTAGTTTTAATTAATTCAGAGACCGGGACTTCAGTGCAATAAAAAAGATATTATATCAGATGAATAAATCGCATGAAACTGCAGCTCTCCGTTTAATTAATACAGTCCAAATGACTCCAGTATTTACACGAGAAATTATTATTTTAATGTGAAACTCGCACACGTACGGAAATTGGAGTTTGTTCCTCCCCTCCTCTCTCTGTCGTTCCTCACTCCCCCTCCCTGTGTGTCAGGAAGGAAACGAAAATCCACACCACGACAGCGCTGGCTTTTAATACATACAATTAAAACGACGCCGGCACGAAAAGAACACCCATTGTAATTTAAGCCATAAACACGGGCAGTCGGACACCCCTCGCAGCCGCTGCCGACCCTATCACAGCCAACACCATGAAGAGCAGGACAGGGTCGGGGCGCCACGCCACGCCGCGCAAGGGGGCCGAGGCGGAGAGGCGAAACACCCCACCCGACTCTCTTTAAACAAACTCTTCTCTCAGCAACACCCAAAGTCTTCGGGGTGTCGTCTGTATACGAAAAATTAATGCCATTTTTCCATGTTCCATCCAGGTTGTATCTTATGGCCTTATTTGCATGGGGGGGTGTCTATCATGGGGTATTTGAAAACAGCAGCGGGGGCTTAGAGCAATTGGATAGGAGGGACCGGCTTCATTTCAATAAGCATACATCAAGGCCTATATTATTGCAATCTCCCACTTCACTGGTTGCCTTACCCGACCATGTAATGAAGTCTGTCCCATTGGGTGACACCAATGAATTGTCAGAGGTGCCGCCAACGAGCCAGGGGTATTCTCCCTTCCAGCACTTGGGTTATTCACAGCATGGAAACGGTATCTGTGGCGTAAATTGTAAGATGGTGGGAGAGGACAAGTACAACACAGGGGATGCCTTAAGGGCGACACTCCTACAGAGAAGGCACACAGGAGGACCACAAGAACAGAGGGCATTCAGTGCTTCCTTCCTCCTGCAGCGTTCAGTCGGTATTCGCGAGCCACAGGGACGCAAGACGCAACATGATGCCAGGGAGAGTGAGGGAAAATAACAGAATGGAGATTCGATACCACGGATGTGCGGCTGGAGGAGATTGAACAGCTCGGCTCCGCTTTATAGAGGAACTTAAAAACGACCGTGATTGTGGGCGTCTGGGCGAAGAAAGGCGCGACACGAGGCCTAAAGGAAACACAAGAACTAAAAACAAACGAAAAACAGTAAGAATAGTCAAGACGTAAAATAAAATACAATGCAACTAAACAATGAAAATTCATCCTATAGAATGAAAATGGTCTAAACACCAAGACAAGAAAAGTAAGACCACTAAAGGCATGATATTTTGGTTTCATTTTACTACTCTCGGAGGAAGCAATTAGGCCATGTGACCCGCCTTGCCCAGTCCCCTATGGCAGGAGGAAAAAAAGGGAAGAAAAGAGGGAGGGAAGGAAGGCGCCTTAGAGGGGGAAGAGACCCACTCATGGAACATCTCATGAACTTCGATTCAAGACTCCCTGTCCCTAATACTCTTAATAGGTGCATATACAGGAAGGGAAACGTAGAAAACGCATACCAAACATTCTTGAGCCGTAACACGCACTGATAATAAAAACATAATTCAAGCAAATTGATTAAAGATATATATATTCATGTTTCGAATAAGGTGTGTGTGTGTGTTGTGAGTGTGTTCAAGTCGTTTCTATGATAAACACAATCGACCTTTCCTTCTGAACCGGCCTGTAATGTCAAAAGAGTGAGAAAAAATGAGTGAAAGCAGATCGATAAATAATAAGTAACGAAATATTTAAATCAACAAAATATGAAAACCCAAAAAACTGTCTGCAATGATCCCGATATTTTTCCACTGGACGAAAATGTTGTAGTCCAGACGACTGACTGATCATTGAAATATTACACATGCAAAACAAAAAATGCAAAGAATGAAACAAAACATCGCAGCATGACCAGTGAGTGTCAGGAGGTGAGAACATCTTGGCCGCCTGAGCTGCCTGTATTATGTATATTCAATTAGCAAATAGCCGGCCATAATGGAAGCTTTTATCGCGAGTATAATACAACGATGAGGCATTCCCGTAACGGCCCGTGTGCCATAGCGAATATTAAACAATTCTCCTGCACCTCTTACCAACCCCCTAACCCCTTTACCCCTTTACCCCTCACCCCCTTACCCCTTCCCCTTCCCCTCCTCCCCTCCCCCACGACCCTACTCCCACACACCTCTCCTCTGCCACTCCTCCCCCTCCGGACACCATCTCGCCGGTTTTAGGAAGAATTCTCTGTTTTGTGGCGCACCTGTGTACTTATTTTTATTTTTCTAGTCGTGGCGATGGTGCAGGAGAGGAACACGTGATCGTATGCCCTTATTATAGGTCTTTTAAAATAATATTCTTCGCTCAAACATGTTTTTCAATGCAATAGCTCCGCCAAATTATAACAGAGACCCCCATGTGACCAGCAACGTTCTCTTAATCCATTAGAAAACTAAGAGAAATAATAAGTGCAAAGAGAATAGAACCAGGTAGTATGAGGACATATAACTCATGAACTATAATGACACGTGCCAATGGATTAGGATATGAGAGACAGCTTTTTCGCGTGTTGCTCTGCCGATGATAAGCGCTTTGAAATTACATATAGTGAGATGGTTAATTTTACTCAAGTGAGCGAAGGACACCCACCATTGTGTTCCTAGTGAGGGGCGCGGCGTCGAGAGGAGGAGGGGCAGAGGTGGTGGTGGTGGGGGTGAACCGAGCGCTGTAATGGCAAACAAGGTTCATTAACATACCTTTACACTCTGCCCCTAGTAACCTCCATGAAATATTAAGAAAATGAGTAGGTTCCGAAGTATGTTCAAAGTAATTAAGGAGTGAACGATAGTCGGGGAGTGAGATTTTTTTTTTTTTTGGCCTGGGATCTTGGCGGCGTGGGAGGGGTGGGAGGAGAGGAGAGGGAAGAGGGGGGGGGGTTAGGGGGGTGTCTGTTCTTACCCCTCTGTTTATGGAAGGGTCGTTCGAGTGTCCAGAGACTAGGGAGCCGCCGCCCGTGTAACGTAGACGGTGCGTGTCTCTCTAACCTGTATTTTTGTAGCCATCGTATATTTGACATAAATGGAGGATTATCGTAACTTGAAATTTCTTATATTCTCTTCGCATGAACTGATAATTACACAAAAAATAGTCATAATAAAGAGGGAAGTAGCAAATAAAATGCACTATCCTGTGGCACGATTACATTTTTTGTAATGACCATGTATGGGATAGTTAAGCATTTAATTAATATTTGATAATGATTATAACTCCACGTCTTAATTTGTTTTTACATTATTGCACCATCCTCGGAACCTCTACAACTACAACTTCTTCTTTTTTGATGCCACACTGGAAAATACAATCAATTATTCATGGACTTATATAATAGCAGTGTACATATATGATATCTCTGTTGAATTTACACTGACTTCAGATAAGATAAGTAGTGATAGCAGTAGTAGTAGTAGCAATAGTAGAAGTAGTAAAAGTAGTAGCTTAACTATTATCATTATCATCGTTTTATATTACAGGTTTACTATCATTATTATTACCATCATTATCATTATTAAGACTATTACTGATACGTCTATGATATCCTCGACTACTTGAAGACGCGAAAGCACAGCATAGTCAACAAAATCAAGAGGAAAACAACACATTGACGAGGAGGAAGAAGACGTGTAAACTTAGTGATACGATATTGAAAGAACGAACAACGAGATAGAAGAAAAAGAAAACACATCATAGCCTCAGGTGCGCAACCACAGCATAGTCAACATAAATCAAGAGAAGAATTAATACAGTGAAGAGAAAAAGACGTGTAAACTTAGTGATACAATATTTAAAGAACGAGCAACGAGACATAAGAGCAAATATAACCCCTCACAGCCTCAGGACGGCCAGACGCCTCCACTGCCTGCCGTCCGCGCCGCCGGCCTTCTGCCGCCGCCACCTGACACGAGAGTTCTCCTTTAACTAGCGAGCAACCCGAGTCGGCAGTTAGCGGCCCTCGTAAGCCACCTCTAATGTCCCAAGATGCGCCCAAAGTCAACTAAAAATACCGTACGCGTGTATGTGTATACTGTATGGAGAGGATGTTTGCCGGGACAGGAGTACAACAGACTGTTACTTACACATGTACACAGCAACGGACAGTGCGACGCCCATATTGAAAAACGGAAATAACAGAAATAATAAAAAAATAAGTCTTGTATCTATTGTTACTCGCTGTGCATGCTAACTTTACTTCAAGATTAATCGCAGCCATTATATGAATCACAAAAGTGAATTTCATGCAGGAGGCGACCACCACGAACCACTATAGGTGCTCACACGTTACATTATTGAAAGGCTGCCATGCATCACAAAGCCTCCTGGTATACAGTCATGCATTTTAAACACGTACACGGCAGCCGACAGGGTAATTTAGGCACGTACACAGAAACTATTCCAGCAACGCTATGGTGAACACAATTAAATCTTATCAGGGGAGTTGCCAATGACGTTCCTCACACCGTTATGACACACCGGCGCCGGTCCGACACGCGGCGCCCCTCGCCTGGGTCCTCCTCTGGGTCCTCCCGCGTCCTCCTCTACTACGCGAAACCCGACCCTAACGGAGACCCGGCACTAATGGCTCCACACTCACGCCATATATAAGGCAACGTGTGATATCGCATGTTCGTGTTCATTCCAGTTTTGTTACAGCATATTTAAGCCACCTTCTAATTGTATAGTTACGACTGTGTATCTGTCATGAAGCGACATCAAAAGGTCATTAGGATCCCTGCAGATTACACGAGATGAAGTTCTGAGCCGCATAACAATAATTAAGAACTTACAAATAAACTATACATGAGTTATGCTTCAGAGAATACATACTCCTATTATTTTCTTCACAAGCTACAATACCCTTTTATGGCAAGGGTTTCTTTATCCTGACGAAGGAAGAACAGCAGGAGGCCGTTACGCAGACTACTAACTCAGATTACGCTCACTTCGATTTCACTTCGCTACGACCCCCAGCTCTTATCATCGACCACCACTACTACCTGACTCCTTCTCTTTCTCACTCTTTTCTCTCTCTCCCTCCTTCTCCCCCTTCTCTTATACTCCCATTCTTTTCTTCCATTACTTACTCGACGACAGCAACAATAAACTCACCGGCGTCGTCGTCTAATAGAAGTCGCAGATCACACCCGGGGAGTCTTACTTATTTTCAGCCCCGTCATGAAAACTCCAGAATATTTCGGCCAACTTTTGTTCTTCCGCAATACCAATAGTTACACCTTGTTTGCACACGTGAGAAAAATGGCAGACATAACCATCGGAGAATATTTTTTGAAAGGGGGATGAAAGAAACTGGGACCCCAAAGCATCCCTGGCTTCCCCCTCTTGCTATAAAAATATTGAAAAACGAGAAAAAGTCTAATGCATGGATCCTTCATATAAATCGTGACTGAAGTGCAGAATTTTATCAGTATTCGTGTTTATTGAATATTCCTGAAAGCCCTGATGCTACAAGGAAAGACTTAAGTGGCATAAATACGGTTTTCATGATGACTTTCATGCACACTTATATATAAATCTACTTCTCAAGGCCACTCCATGTAGTATAAAGTGCTTTAAAAGCGTAAGTGTTTGTTTGATTACTAACATTACTGCTACTGCTGTTGTTACTGCCACCACTACTACTGTTCCAACT